>JANVCJ010079486.1:0-11450 GCA_026413505.1 Epizoanthus ramosus | reverse complement strand
ATCTCTATTGTCATACAGTAACTGGTTATAATAGTGATGCCTCATTTTAAATGTTAAAATAGTATGTATAAGAAATAAAGTTGTGTGTGTGTGTGTGTTTAAAAAAAGTGACTCCTACAAATGTCCCCAAACAAAAATAGCAAAAAATACTATTAATATTCTTTGCATGATCTCCTTGAACTACAACTTGTGCAGTTATACAATCGTGTATCTATCTAGTCATCAGTATGAAACTGCAGTAACTTTCAAACTCTTTTAAACAAATCTTAGAAAGCAATACTTGGACTTTTATTCAGCTGTACACTTACATGTATTGAGCAGTGTCACGGATCTAGTGAACTCTACATTGTTTACTTGTTTATCCATCAGGATGTATAGATACATGTACAGTACATAAAATGCAAAGGAGAAGGTCACAGTGGCAAACTTCATCTCAGCTCAACTCTGTTCATTCAATACCAAGTATTGTAGGGTACAAGACTATTTTTGTGGTAGGCCATAGCTAGGGAGTAAATCATGATTTTAGATGGGATATTTCATGAGGAACTTATTAGAAATATTTTCGAGATGTGCAATAGATACAAATTTGATAAATACCGTAATAATAATAATAATAATAATAATATACAAATTTATATAGCGCATATACATAAGTGTCCTAGGCGCTTTACAATCTAATCCATAGCTAGGGAGTAAATCATGATTTTAGATGGGATATTTCATGAGGAACTTATTAGAAATATTTTCAAGATGTGCAATAGATGCAAATTTGATAAATAAGCCTCCCTGGACGAAATTAAGTAAGCCCAGAGATTTATATTAAGCAGAAGTACCAAGCTGAAGACCCCCCTTCCCTATGAATAAGCCCATCTTATATAGTACATTGGATGTACGTGTAATACAAGTGCAACTATTAAATTCAGGACCAAGAATCCACTTGAATGAAACCCCACCCCCAAAAAACCAAAAAACAAAACAAACTGTGAGCGTTCAAAAAAATTCAAATCTCTGTTAAACAGAAATACAAATACAGCACTTTTTCAAAATTGTGCAAGAGTATGCACTGTATATTGTGGGTGTATGGCACTGGTCATTGAATGACACTGAGACATGTATCATGCTTACAATTATTATTAATAATATTATGAACCAGATTCTGATCAGATTGTTTGTACTTCAACTCTGCAGATTGTCGGGTTGCCCTCGGGCATTGTGTAATGCTGCTACGAATACCAAACCTCCACCCAGGAGTGAAGTTGGTAAGCTCTTACATGGTACATACATGTACTGGTTTGCTGTTTATATTCTACCAGTATCTAGAGTATCAGTAATGGGTCAGCGCAGTTATTATGTCAATCTATTGAAGTTTATGATGGACTGAAGAGACTATCCTAACTTAAAATAAAAGTGTCAATGTATCTAATTCAGGCACAACCACATGCAGAGGCAGTGTTTACATGTAGTAATAATAATGGCTGACGTTAATAATTTCCAATTGTTTGGAGTTTTGAAGTCCAGATGGAAATATTGAAGGAAGCTGCTTTAATTTGTGGACTGATAAAGGATGATTTGAGCCTAGATAGGCTTGATCCGGGTACTATTCTTGGTTTGAACCCATCCTAGATTAGTAGGTTACTTTAAACTTGTTATTGATTAACTTGAAATCGTTTTTTAGGATTAGAGCATGAATATTATTCATTACAATAAATTACAGAATATAATTACAGTAACTGTTTGTACTTTATCATCTGTTTCCCAGGAAAAAAATTTTCTCTGGCCCTTCTTGATTCTTTCTTGTGCACTTTTTTATCTAATCAGAAGGTGATTCATACTCAACTCTGGATTCAGTTGTTTCTGTAAGTTCACAAACGTGATCCACTAGTCTGCTGTTCTCACTTTGCCACACAGAATGGACTTGCAGTTGTAAGAATGGCACTGATTCTGTCCAACGTTTGAATTTGCCTGGGCACATTTTTGATTAATTGTATTATTTTGACAAGGGCTGATTTATCAATCAAGTAGCAGTAATAATACTGATAACGGTATTAGTATCATCACATAGCATGTGATGATAATGAGATCTCATCTTTGCCAAGTGCGTTTGTTCAAAATACTACTAATTAATATTTCAACACTAATAGTTTCATAGTTAATTCGTGGTTGATGTTGGTGCCATTGACTCTGGTCTGATGGTTCTCTGGTTTTGTTTCCACAGGCCCAGACGGGAAGTTGAAAGAACTTCTAAGGTAATTTGATTCAACTTTAATTACTTAACAGTACACAGTAACAAACATTTCTGTTAACTTACTCCAGATTGTTTCCCCCTTCTGTCTATAAGCTTCTTTTCCTTGATATACCCCCCCCCCCAACTCCATTCAGACTTTTAGCCCCATTGAACCCTGGGATCAAATATGTTTACACTCAGTACCCCTCCAAGAGGAGAAATTGCCAAAGGTCTTATTGTGCATCACTGTATATTCCACAGCTGTCCAACTCCTTCTTGTGATGGATTGGGTCATATCTCGGGACAGTATGCCACTCACAGAAGGTATTGTTCACGGCTATTCTCTTGTGTAAGTAGTATACCCCCACGAGCTCATAGAGGCATCTGAAACATCCATACTAATGAACTGTTCTCTTGTGTAACACCACATTCATTTACATATGCAGTGGAAAGTGCTTTCCTAATGTTGTCAGGACTATGTTGAGTCTTTGTGTTGAGTTAATTTCAGTAGGTAACTCTACATGTATCTTCCAACTCCCCCACCCAGTCCAATTCGAGGTTCTAGCTTGTATACCTAGGATTAACTGAGTGTTCAAACCATTTGTTCATAGCCTGTCAGGGTGCCCACTGGCTGCCAGAATGACACTTCGGGAACATCAAGAAGTCAAGTAAGTCCTTCCACAGATTTTCAAATCTAGATTTCTTCATCTCTCCTGTTGTTCAGCCATACAAGACACAGAAGACATCAACTGTATTGAGCATAATAGTGGACATTACAATAAACATATGAAAGTTAACCCAATCACTACCCTGTGCTTAGACGAGGTATAATTGTTAGTGTTAGTGTTAGAATTAGGATTAATATTAGAGTTTAGAAGTTAAGTTTAGCACTGACTTGCATCCCACCCAGGGTAGTAGCAAAACTCCTGGACCTCATAGTCACTTCATGCAGAAACCAGAATTAGGCGCTAGCTCTGATAAGCCAGTTTGGCGGTGTTAAGCAGAACCTACTGTGTTGTGCTACAAAACGGCGCACACGCGTGGCAAAACCAGTATATTCATGCAGCAAAATATCATCATGATGGTTTAACACACTAGAAAAATAAAACAATAACTCTTAATTTCAAAATAGTCTCATAAATTTACAATATGATCATGAAAATTTAAAAAAAAATTCGAATAATAAAATGTTAACAACACTAGAAAATATAATAATAATAATGATAATAATAATAATAGCTTTTTGGAGCATCCTACAGAGTCTCAATGCTCATACAAAAATACAAAAAGAGTTTACAATAGAACGACAAACGATGATATATGCTAAAATTGATAATATTTAGTAAATAAAAATGTAAAATATCATCTAGTCATCTGAACATAATTTCATACATGTAGCATGCAGGGTCGTCCTTCTGAAGTTGCAAGACTACCATCTGCCTTGTTTTGTATTGCTCAACATCTGAGTATTGTTGTGTTTGCACAATAGGTGTCCTACTGTAGGCTGTGATGGGTCAGGACATATTACAGGCAAATACTCCTCGCATAGAAGGTACGCTGCTGAAATCTCTGTAACTGTCTCGGTGGTCAGTATTCTAGGCGCAGTATAAATACTTTTACATTGTGTTCTTGTTGACGTAGGTGAATTGAAGGTGTGATCGTACTCTACTTCTTCACAGTTTATATGTTGCAATTTGCTGTTTTGCACCAAGACCTGTAACTTGTTCTGTTAACTTTTGTCTCCAAAGTCTATTCTTAGCCGAGTATTTTTATATTGAAGCTGTGATCCTATAGCCTGTTCCTTTGTAACTTATGTTTCTGCCCCACATGCACCAAGAGTTGTAGCTCTGTAATCTGTTTCTCGATTGACTATTTTTAACTATTTGTACTTGTACATCATTTTTCATTGTGATAAATGACCTAACTAATCTACTCAGATCTGATCTGATGTGGTGATACTCTGCTTTCTCACAGCTTATCTGTTTGCCGTCTTGCACCATGAGTTGTAACTTGGTGGCTTGTGTCTCACTGACTATTCTTATCTGAGTATTTGTACTTGTACGTTATGTTGTGTTGTCATGGTTTAGTTTTATTGAAGTTTTGGACATACTCTGCTTCTTTGCAGTTTGTCTGGTTGTCCTCTTGCACCGAGAGTTGCTACTCAGGGACAAACGCAAGGTAAGAGAGAACTTAGACATTCAAGAAACAAAGATTGCAGTTATCAGACCCCTGTCTCCTTACTTATAACCCCTCTTCCCTCCCCTCCCTTCCCCTCCCCTCCTCTCCCCTCCGTGGTGGTGCCAGTGGCCTAGTGTGTGTGAGGAGTCCTACCTCAACACTAGAATGCCTTGTAAAGGGTCACTTTTTCATAGAACCGCTACTTTTTAGTGAGTTTTAGTAATTTTGCTGACTTCCAAATAAGTGTTACATTTCTGCATCTATCTTATTGCTTTAATACAGTAAAATGAAACTAATAAAGAAAGGTTAATTACCATGTACAAGCCCCCCCCCCCCACACATACATACACACACACACACAGCTCTTACAATCCCCCCCCCGGCTATATGTCTTGCTCCAGAGTCCCTTGACGATCGTCTTCTAAAACGCTTTTCCTATTGTCATGTGTATTTCAGATGGAGGAAGATTAAACTCGGTAGAAAAGAACGGACCTACGTAAGTAAGGTTGCATGTTTACTTTAGAACTTGCAACAACGGTATTTACCGAACCAGAGATCTACAGACTATTTCGTCTTTCTGCTTTTCTGCTTATTTGGAGTTGCCCTCATTCCCACACTCCAGTTTAGTGTCCACATATCTGGACAACGGAGTTGGTTGAGTAAAGGAATCTGCAGCTCTGCTCATAAATGTAGTTCTCATCGTAGCAAGCCAGCTGTATACCAGTGTCTTTAACTGAGTTACGATATCTTATCACTTGACCGCCATTACAAACTGATAAATCTCCAACTGTTAGAGCTATACCTGTCTACCAATTTTGCTCTGATATAACTGCATCATTCACCTCAATTAAAAATCCACAGCATTCCCCACTGTCAAATGACACATCTTTCATATCTTCCACATTTGTCTTGCTCAAAATGATACTATTCCAGTGGTCAAAAGGAAAAATGCAGCAGTTGAAAGAAGAAACACTCAAATACAAAATGTCTGCCCTCCCTAATAGAAGGAGAGTCAGCAGAAACCCTTTCACCTCGATATTGCACACCTCCGGTGATTTGCTAGATGTTGTTTTCAAATCTTTCTGCGGAGCCTAGGGCCTTTACCTGACGTCATCTATAGCAAATCATCTGGCCTTGAAATCCTTAAATGTGCCGTTTAGCTAAAGTGGGGTTGTTTGGTTTCGAACAGTTTCGAACTGTGGTTTAGACTGTGTGTGCCTGGTGAAGTGGTTAAAGCCACGAGTATGTAGTGTACGTCATTGTAACGAGTGTTTTCTTTCATCTTTTAAGATGTCCTACCCCAGGATGTGATGGCTCAGGACACTCCAGTGGCCAGTTTACTTCACATAGAAGGTATGAATCTTCAGTTTGTCTGCAACGGATTCCTAAGCAGTTACAAGCACCAGTTGTACAAGTTAGAAGTAGAAGTATCTTACAGGGTTCACACAGGTCCTTGAATTCCTTCAGTTGAAAGTCCTTTAATTCTGTTGACAAGAATTCAAGGCCTTGAAAGTAGTATAGGGTACTTGAAGTTACCCCCATTTTTGCGGTGGATTCTAATTAAAATGCGGTGGAATAAATTAGTGTAGGGATGACGTCATAGCCCATGAATAAAATGCGTTGCAAGACTTGGAATATATTATTCTTTTTGTCTTCTATCTCATGAATAAATAGGGTGGATTAAATTATCTCTTTTGTTCTTTGCACTCATGAATAAATGGCGGGCTATTCTATTTGCTATGCAAATCATCAACGGTTTTTCAACTTCTGAGAATTTTATTTATTCAAGTTGCACTCTATATTCAGGCTGTTATGCTTTTAAACAAGAACTTTCTTTACAACTTAGGAAATTGCTAAACTTACATGTTGGTTCAATTAAAATATTGAATAAAGAAGAATCTCTTGTTTTATTCAATCACTGTGTATTGTTATAGTTCAGTGAACATCTATTTGCACATTCAAATTCTAGTACATGACAGCTGTTCAGCCGTGACATGAAGGTACAAAACGAACTCGAAAACACATAACTAGGCTTTGACTTTAAAGGGAGAGTATCATGGTATAGCGCATGCGTGCGTAATGCCTCTTAAATACAACGAAAAGGAGTTTTAATTGCTATTGCTAAATATTATCCAACTGAAACATCGTTTTGGAACAAAAGTCCTTTGATTAAGCACGTTCGATGGGGTCTGATGCATTTGCAGGCTATCAATAATTTGTTCTATGGGCCAACACTAAATTCACTTCAAAACACATTAACATAATCTGCTTCAATGGCCTTCTAAAACAACCCATCCGACCAAATAGTGTATTGAGAAACACAGGTTTATATTCGAGTTGCTCATATTAGTCATTATTTTTAGCATATATCTCGTTTTTGTCGGATTTAATAGACATTGCGTACGCATGCGCTATGCCGTGATAGTCTCCCTTTAACCACAATACCTTGTGAACCTAACACAACTAATAGGCAAATCGAAAGCCATATAGTTTTGCAAAATTCGGCCCTGTACTAAAAACGTTGTGAATGCTATAGGTTTGAAGTTTTTAGGACTTTTTTTATGAGTGATTTTAGGGTTTTCGTGCGCTCAGTAAGAATTATTGGTAAATGTAAAAGTCGCCATCCGTTTTGTAATAGATTTGACACTAAAATGTATAGAATGACACTAGAATAGATAACGATGTCGGCAATTGAACTCAAAACGTACAACGCAATTCTATCGCGTAGACGAGACATGAAAACGAAAAACTATATAGTTTTGCATTTTCAAGTGAAGATCTGTCCGTGTGGACAGACATTGTTGTAAAAACGCAGAAATGAAGATTAGGTTGCTAAATGAAAACGATCCCAGTCCACAAGGATATGTTTCCGAAAAGTTGCGTTTTCGAATAAAATGGAAAGCTCCGGATGTTATGTCAAATCGTTCCAAACTCGGTATGAGAGTGTACTGCTATACAGTCATTAACATGCCTTGAGTCTGGAACATATTTTGAGTTTTATCTGTTCTCCACCGGGTGGATATAACAGTAGGGAAATACGTTTCCTAAAAGTTGCGTTTTCAAATCGAATGGAAAACTCGGTATGTTATGTCAAATCGTTCCAAACTTGGTATATATGAGAGTTTACTGCTATACAGTCATTAACATGCATTAAGTCTGGAACATATTTTGAGTTCTATCTGCTCTCCACCGGGTGGATAGTGTCTAACTGTAGTTCTGCAACAGTAGGGAAATACGTTTCCGAAAAGTTGCGTTTTCAAATAAAATGGAAAACTCTTCATGAATGTTATGTCAAATCGTTCCAAACTCGGTATGAGAGTTTACTGCTATACGATCATTAAGTCTGGAACATATTTTGAGTTCTATCTGTTCTCCACTAGGTGCATAGTGTCTAACTGTGCCTCTGTAACAGCAGGGAAATACTTGTTTAATTCCTTGGCGATAGGATGTGCAGAATGCAAAGTATAAGGCAGGGTTAATTGCATGAAATACAGCAGGGAAGGGAACTACAACAGATTGTATTACAAACATAATGCACCACTCTGTTACGTTCGAGTATCTAATAACCAGCACAATGTAATATGTACCCCAGGTTAAAATAAAAGCAGAAACTATGGTTATGAACATTTTTGTTAAACGTACGTTCTGTCTTCTTCTACTTATTTCATGGGAAAAAGTGGAATTCCCTGGCACCTTCTGTCGTCTTAACACGACAAGAATCACAGTGTAAAGAATTAACATAAGAACTAACGGAAAGATGGTAAACACTGTTACTGTGGTTATGAAGTATATTGGCAAGCGATGCACGTGCCATTCACTTATATAACAGTGTTGCCCTTCTCTATCATCACGTAAGCTGTACACAGTTGAGCAAAACAAGGCAACAGGCACTAGCCAAGTAGAAGCTATAAGTACAAAACGTGTTCTTACCCTCTCTAGTCTCGCTCTCATGGGATACACCACTGCATAGAATCTATGGACTGCAATGATCACAAGGCTTAACATTGATACCCCATAAGCAACGTAAGCAAACAGATAACTAAGCTGACATAACGTTTTTCCGATGTTCTCTTTGTGAATTAATGAAGTGATGTCCAGTACCATCCAGATTGGCATCAATATATCTGAGACGGCCATGTTGACTATGAAGTAGTTCGGAGTTGTCCTCAGTCTTTGGTTACGATAAACAATCATAATAACCAAAATATTGCCAAGAAAAGATGCAACGCTACATATGATCTCTATATAGAGTTGGTATTGGTTTAGAACGTCCTGGTTGATATCACAGTGTCTTGGTGTCATGTTCTGCCAAGTTTCGTTGACTTTCATATCCATATTAATTTATCCATTGTCACTGAAACTGTTGTTGATTAAACACGTTGAGCACATTGTTCGCGTCCCTGAAAAACAGTGAAAGAAAATAAACTGAGAACGGAAAACCAAAAAAAAAGAAGGAGCGTTGTGTGCAGAGATCAACGTCACAACTAAAAGATATTATTGTGCTACAGAAGCCGAAACCAACGATCATTGATAACATAAATGAAGCAATTGAGGCAGCTGGATTGATGACGGATGGAAGCACAACCCAACTTGACATTGCCTTTTACATGAGGAAGTAGGATCCGGATGGAAATTACAGCGACTGAAAGACTGTCCTCAGGCAACATCCTTTCAATTAGATAAGAACGTTAAACGAATGGCTAGAAAGGACAACAAGGCTGACTCAGATACAATTAGTGAAGTAAAGCAGATGGAGCGATTCCCGAAGTAGGTCGTTGAAGAGGTCAATATCAGAGGGGATCCACCATAAGCAGGAATTAAAACAAGTTTTCAAAGGTATTAAATGTGGTAAAACATTATGTGTGGGTGGAGTCTATGCTAAGATTTTGACACAGATCTTCAATGTCTACTGAGTACTGGGGAACAGAAAACAAACTAGATAATTAGCAGAATGCAGACCATGGAATCTGTAACAACCTGATAGGCGTAAACCTGATCCCAATTACAAGCAAGATCTAATTCTGAATTGTTATCGCAGCAGAAGGATTATGTTAATAGATCCCATATCGTAATAGACAGGGTTTAGAAGTGGGAAATCCTGCAGTGACCACATATTGATCTTGAGTAGATATTAGAATACAACAAGGAATGGAGCTCTACTGTGTATGCCCAATTTTATTGTCTTCGATAAGGCATTCGACAGTGTTTAGAGTGAATCTCTATATGACGTATCTTTCCAGCGGCATTGCGAAAACTCATATTAGACTCAGTGTTAAAATCGTCAAAATCCACTACAAGAACTTCCATGCCAGAGTAAACTGTGGAAGCTAGCTGTCAAACACTCTTTCTTAATGCAAGAATTGAGTTTTTTTAATCAAGAATGTATTCTGTCGCATTGCCTAGGCACGTTGGGTATCGACTGGCTTATGAGAGAGACTTTGAGATCCGGCAAAAGACGTATTTGATACATCCTACTAGACACTTACAGCGACACAGAGATATACAAATAACAGCTGAAAACTTCCCCTCAAATCCACATAATATAGCGCTTTGAAAACAAAATTGATACAACTAACAATAAATCATTTGAACCCGCCATTATTATTCGCACATTGTTTTACCTTGCATCTATAGTACAAGCACATGGAAACTGAGAAGCAGATGATACAACAAGTTACTCAGTCCTTTGCACTGCTATTATAAATCATATCAGTACTAATAAAGTAATAGAAGCGCAAGAAAAGTCAGTGACAAGACAAAACAAAGATACATACTGTTTTCTTGTACGAAAGGGACGAAAGCCATCTGCCTTTTAAAAGTTAGATGTATTTCAAAATAGGTGTCTTTGAAGAATACTAATTATCTTTAAGCCAAAGAAGATCACAGATGAAGAGCTTCATAGATGAACATCTTCAAGGTGCAGTTCACTCGAAAACAAAGATGGAGCTGGCGTTGGATTGGCCATGTAATCACGAGTATCCAATGAAAGGAGGAAGGCCGAAGGAGCCCGACATAGAGAGACAGGAGTTGCCCCACAAACAACTGAAAACAGCAAACCGTGAAAATAATTACCTGAAAGATCCGATTTTTTTTCTTGCTCAGTAGAACGTTGTAGCAATTAATCCGAATTCCAGAGCTTTGTATCGAATAACATCATATGATCAGTTGTTAAAATAGTCAGCAGTTTGGTATTTACAACATCGCTTAGTAAGAAGATGAAAAGGGTATTCATTGGATAGTCATCATGCATGGACGAGTGGAGCATCTTACAAAACACGTACATTGATTAGCTTTGGTTAGTCCAAGTCTGCAAATAAATTGTACTTACTTCTTCTAAAGCATTCAGTTCAGTGATGTTTCAGTCATCCAACTTCTTTCGAATTCACTACTCTGGTTGATTTATCAATTTTGCATAACTTACAATTACTGAATTAGCCGTTTCAAGCTTTATGTCAGTAGAAAATCTCATGTTTTCTGTCTATCATTCGTGAACACATCCAGTTACAACTGGTGATCTCGAGGTCTGTCAGAGTACATTGAAATCCAAGTCAGCGGCTGTTGTTTCAGCTGCATAAAAACTAATTGGAAAATTCTAATTAGAACATGTATTATGAGATGTGAATATTGGAAGGAGTTGGTACAAATTGGACAAGCAATGGCTGATGTATTAACTATTTAATTATCGCAAAACAGGCTTAGTACATTTTGTACTGTCAACGCCATTATAATATGACAAATACGGCAGATGTTATTAAAATTTTCAATTTGGAATTATTTCCGTCCATTCTCTCAGTTTTTTTTTTAAAAATTCAAGGTTTTAACATACAACAGCTTTCATGATCAGTTGCTGCTGTTAGAACTACTGGAGACAATTCCTCGGTGTGACCCACTTGTCTTCACCCCCCCCCCCCCCCCGCCCCCGCGCCGCGCCGGCGCGCGCCGACATATTACTAGGATAATGTAGCCACCTGTGGGAAAAATCAGCTAGATGATGGCTATAAATATCGCTTTGTTAGTATAAGGACAACTTCAGCAGTGTTTCGCAATG
>JANVCJ010079475.1:0-11450 GCA_026413505.1 Epizoanthus ramosus | reverse complement strand
AAAAAAATATTTTCCGGTAAAATTGCTCCCCCCCCCCCCCCCCCACCACACACACACAACACACACACACACACACACATACCACATACTACATAAAGTAGGAATGCTCCCTTAACAAAAATGTTATTGCCCTGTACAAAAAGCCAAAATGGATACCCAGCCCAGTGATGGACTTGTTCATTCATATTTAAATTAAATTAAATATTTTTACCATGTGTAGACAAGATCAGGAATTTGTTTGATCGTGCACAGTCAGCAGTACAAACTGTGATCGTAGAGGGGAGGGGAGAGGAGAGTCAATCAATCAATCAAACAATCAATCAATCAATAATCTTTATTTAAACACGGTAAAAATATCAGTAAATTACAAGTCAAGAACATGTGACCCAGTAAGTGCACCATTTATTATAAGAACTAACCAGAAGGCAATGTACAAAGTTCTACATGGTCTAACCCCTGGGTATCTCTAATATTAAGAATTATATACACTGTATACATGTATTGTAACTAGTAGGGTAATCAAGAGAGAGCTGATGATATAACCTATATTTCCATATATGTCATTTAATTTGTATAACAAGAAAATCACTGTTTAACTTTCATGAGCTCTAAGCCGACTGTTAAAGAGTCAACTTTCGCGGACATTTCGTTTCTTCGTTTTCACTTTTTTTGTAGCCGAAGCGATCTATCATGTAATTGTATTGTTGTTTTATTGTTCGTTCTGGTCCGGAATTTTGATTCAGTGAAGTTGACTAGGGGTATCCAACAATCCTTGGTCTCCTAGACTTCTTCCTCTCCCCGAAAACTATTTCTGTCCTACGATCCTTGTAAGTTGGTATTCCATTTACAAACCCTCTCAAAAATATTTCTGGCATCTGCAATAAACACAACCTTGTTGTAGTCGATCCAGGAGTTAACCTGCGCTCACCAGCCCGCAGAAGCAGACACCTACACGAGCACTCATTTAGACCGACACCTACAAGTACCACTTCACACAGACTGTCGTTCTACCCCAGAACCATCACGCAATGGAACTCCTTAGCACTCGAACTCTTTCCTCAGTCAACAAACTCTATCCAGTTCAGACGTAATGTATCTAGACTCTTCAGTTGTGTAATCATCTTACCCTGTAATTTTCTATATTTTTTTCGCATTTTTACTTTCCTTGTACTATTTTTCTTGCATTATGAATTTGTAAGCATTTTTCCATTGTTTTTATTTTGTATCCACCCTGACTACCCGGCAAAAAGTACTCTCATGAGAGGTTGCCGTATCGGTAAATAAATCAAATAAATAATAAATATTGTTTAGCCGCATTCCTCGTTTGCCGACGTGCCCGATTCTTCGTCCACTGTTATCCTGCAAGTAAGTACTTTGATAATAGCTTGTTTTAACTGAGGGTTCATGAGACCGTAGATTACACTATTCAGCGCATAATTAGCAAATAAGAAATAGGTAAAAGTTGTATGGACGGCCCGCGGTGCCGTTATATCTACTGCATACAGAATAGCACTGATTACAAATGGGATCAGGCAGACCACAAAAACACAAAGAATCGCAAAAGTTGTCAGTAGGATTTTGGACTCGGCTTCTTGAGCACGCAAACACGCAGATCTGTTCTTCAGAGAGCAAATCTGAACTCGATTAGCTTTTACGCTATTTAGTATTTTCATATAGCAGAAGCAAACTATGTAAGGTGCGGGCTGAGAAATGATAAGAAATGCCAGATATGAAACGTTTTTCACGGACATTTCAAGCGAGCATAAGGCTGATTTGGGGTAGAAGACCATATTCCCCCAGCCATACAATGGTGGACTGTACATTGCCATGGGCACGAGCCACGATAAAACCAATAAGAGATTGACGCACTTCTTGCTTTTGAAGATCTTTCTGTATAGCTTCATCTTCACAATTTTCAGATATCGGCTGAGGGCGATTAGCAGCAGAGTGTTTAGAGAAGAGTTTATGAGGACAAACTTTACGTAGCCAAAGATACTGCACATGACGGTACCCAGGATCCATTCTCCAAGAGCGAGCGCTGTAATCCAAAGGGGCATCTCCACGATCGCCATAGCAAGGTCTATATAGGCAAGATTCTCAATGAAAGCATTTGTTGTTGTGTCGAGGTTGTGGAATTTCCTGATGGCAAATATGATGAGTCCGTTGCCCATTACAGTCAGTCCGCATATAATGACAGCGATCATCACCTCGAAAATGATCTGCACTTGACTTCTGCCGAAAGGATCGGTAAATGGATGAGTAGCGTTAGACTCCATGGAATCTGTCATCATCGTGGCCTGCAGGTGGAAAACTCATGTTTAATATCATGATGTATTTTCTTTTGATTATTCGAGAAACCAATACATCACCTCCAAGTAACTGCCTACATGCAAATATCCAGGCATTTCAGAACGCACTGCGCGCAAAGGTGCTTGTGAAGGACAAGTAAAAGAACCCTTGTGTGTAAAGAGAACTTCTCGTCCTTCCCAAGCACTCTTGCGCGCAGCGCGTTCTGAAGCGCCAGGGTACAAGGCAGCACCATGTTCCCACATTCTCGTAGTCAGACCTCACGTTATGATGGTTAGGACTGCAACGGGCAAGAAAACACGTGCATGGGGTCTAGTGTTAATTGTGGAAGTTTGATCGTCCGGTTGTCTAGTCCTCAGAGGGACTGTTGTTGATGCTGACTGACGTTTAGACTACCTGTGTGGAGGCCATCTTCAGAGTTAATGGAGCTAGTTCATAAAGTTCGTCTTTATATCGTTAGCGTAGGCGGTGTTATGTTAATGCAGCGGTTCGGTGGCGGTAGTCAAAGTCTTAAGGACGCCACACACTTACCGAATTTTTGTCGGGAGGCCTCCAATATTTTGTCGGCGACGAAAAATCGGCTGTGTGTGACAGTTCCAGACGAGGTTCAGACACGATTTTTCGTCGGGCAGTTCAATCTGACTTTGACTACCGCCACCGAACCGCTGCATTAACATAACACCACCTACGCTAACGACATAAAGACGAACTTTATGAACAATGAGCTCCATTAACTCTGAAGATGGCCTCCACAAAGGTAGTCGAAACGTCAGTCTGCATCAACAACAGTCCTTCTGAGTACTAGACACCCGGACGATCAAACTTCTACAATTAACATTAATTCGAGACAGATTGGTGTTAGAACTGCAGAAATAAGAACGACCTATGATCGCTTTCTGGTTGAAATCACCAACATTTAAGAACATTAGGTCTCGGCCCAGCCTCAACGCCAAAATAGATGTTCTGATGCAGAAAAAAAGTAGTTCAATCATCGGTCTTCCCGGGGGTTGTATTTGTGCGACTTTCAGTTTATTCGCCGCACCGTCATGGACAGTGCCGACGTTCAGTAGCCGTTATGATTCAGCTCTCTCGAAGTTCTATCGGGGGGAGTCAAAAGCACCCACCTGTCGATAGGAATAGGCTAATGCTCGTCGGGTTGTGGTCTGTCACCTTCCCTCTGCTGATATAAGTTACTGTATATTGAGATCATGCATAGAACGTATACGCTCTTTTATTATATAACAACCTTTACTGTAAGAACGTCGGTCTCAAAATCGGCAAAAATTTAAGCTGAACATGCTAAGAACACACCCGAGGCCGAAGAATGGCCGAGAACTTTATTTTATTACATTACGGAACAAAATAATGGAATCGGCAAATAGTCGATAGTGCAACATTGTTTGCAACTCGAGTGAAATACATGGACATTTTACGAGAACAATTTGCAGGATTCGTTATTTTCTCGTTTGCGCTTGAGAAAAAAAGAAAATCAGTAGACTAAATACGTGTGATTATATTAAGAACATTTTAAGAACATTTCAGTGAGGCTAAAATCCACAAAATGTTTAAGAACATTCAGACTCGGCCCAAAAATAAGTCGTTCTTATAAGAAAAGAGTGTAGCGGTAGTCTTCAATGCTTTCGGTTCGATCTCTGTGATTCTGTAATGCGCTTTTGAACATCTTCCCATGGAAAGTGCGCAATATAAATGCAACACCATTGCCGTTGTGTAGCGTGTTCTGGAAGAATCGACTGAAAAATGGAAGTTCGGGGGTTGGAATTAGCGCAGCTGGATGTAGGCATTAATCTGTCTAAACTGAATACCACTTGGCCATTACTATTTCAATACAATACAATACAATACAATACAATACAATACAATACAATGGTTTAATTTATTCACGTTATGTCTTGTGAAGAAGCTTGAGGAAGCTAGAGATTAAATATTTGTTAACTAATTTGACATTCAAGTATTAAAGAATGAAGTTTTCTTTCCGCATGCCAAAAACTAAAGAAGTGGTATCCAATAAAATGGTGTACGAGGCAGTCAACTGCCGGTGAAGTGTGTGTGTGTGTGTGTTCTGGCATAGTCGAATCTCTCAATACAGAAATCTCTCCGCTACAGATACTTCGTTAGGTTCCGATCTCAGTAATATGGACAGCTGTATATAATACGGACAACGGACATTCCGCTGGGCCACAGAGGTTAATTTCACATAAATTATTTCTCTTAATTGCAGGCAGTAACTACATTTTCCCATGCTGTCTTTATAGCTAGCCCTAGCCAGGTTCCCATGTCGTCTCCTTTCTTTTTCCGGTCGCGGCCGCCCCACAATTCTTAGCGCGCAAGCCACTCCTACCCATGCCCCCCCCCCCGCCAATATGAAAAATGACGCCAGGAAACCTGGCTAAGCGAGCCCGTGAAATGTCATTATGACATCCTAAAATGTCGGTAATCCAGTTCAGTTGTGGATCCTGCAAACAATATAAAATCCTAAATGGTATTGAAAAACGTTCCATTTTATCTCACTTCTTTAATAACGGACGAATTTCGTCGGCTAATTAAGTGATGCGGCAACCAGCACTTATCGAGATGTAGTTTTACGTTTGGCCACTATATTATCATTGTATTATGGACATCGCTCAAAGATGGACTCCTCTCTAACGTGGACACTTCTATAACATGGACAACTCTCTAGCATGGACACTGTTGTTCTCTCTTCCGTGTTCAACGGAGTTCAGCTGTTCTTGTTTGCGTCCGGTGTTAAAAACGTCTCTCAAAATGTTACGATCCTGGGCCATCTTGAAACTAACACCCCTCTAAAATGGCATAGATTGGGGTGAAATCACCAATATGAAATTTTTAGTAACACACTAGTCACTAGCATAATCTGCTTCCGTTTTGTTTTCGAAGTATCGCCGATTTACAAGACGTAGAAAATTCAACGTATTGAAATTGCTTGAAGCACTGACGATTTTCTCCATCATTTGGACCTGAAAATGAACATCTGAGAATGATGGAATAGTTTCTTCCATCTTCAACATTCTCAGTCTATAGCTAAAGATGGGAATATATCTATTATTAGTACTAACCTGAACATTACTTATTCCCGCTTGTAAATATTCTGCATGATGGAATGTTTTTGATGTCAGAAGAGCACAGTGAATTCATGAAACAGCAGACACGTTACCACAAACTTGAGGAAGGACTCACTATTTATTTTGAACTAGTTTCTGATCTCACAATATCGGTTTCAATTCTGAATTTACATTTTTGTCTTTTTGCAACTTGTGATTCGGCCATTCGCAAATGTATTGTATTCAATTACGACCGCGTTAAACAATACACTACAGGTTGAGCAACTCTCGGAGTAAACAATGATTGGCTGATTATTATATTGTTGACTGACACCTTGCTAATTTACTTTTATTTCATTCTCGGTGCTAAAGAATATTAGCTTTCAAAATAAATTTTACGTTTTTGCTCCAGTAGAATGATTTCAGTGTAAAGTAAGAATAAGAGTGCGTGGTATATGCAGTGTTTGGCTTCCAATGCAGATTTTACATTTTATCGCAGCGGCAAGGCGTCCGCAATGGAAAATACTAAAACAGTAAAAGCTCTTCGGCGTTACTAGTATTGCTTTTACCAAGATCTCACCTGGTGCTCCAAACATCGTTTAAGAATCTCCCACCTTTTTTTGTTACTTTATCAATTCCAGTATTTCGCCCACTCGCTACCACAGAACAGAATATAGAGAATGTTTGACAGACAGTACTTATGCCCTATTTTTGTTAGATATTGTTTGTAGTTGTACCTATAGACGAAGCAATGGGAATTAATTTAAGAGATTAGAACATAAAACTTAATCTAAACTCACTGTATGAAATAAGTCAACATCCTATTTATGTGCCTGTTTATAAAAACTGTGTACATACAATTTCTATTGAAACAGTTGTTATGACAACTGACATATTCACTTTTGAAGGCCTTTATTATTTATGGTTTTATCTCGTCGGGTTTACTTGCAGTTTTGTTTTCGAGCATCGGTGATACGAAAAATGAGCTGTATGGTCGTAATTATTTTTACAAATGCAAGTTTGCTAACAAATGACTTTTAATTGTTTTTTTTTATAAGTTTGGGACTGAAATATCAACATTCACTATATACTACGTTTCTTGGCAACGCATCTGCTGTCTCTTGGCAAAATTAGACTGCCTTTGTGGCTTTGCGCTGCATTATACTGAACCATCAGTAGGTGTTGCAAACCAAACAGCTGCTAACAGTTACAGTAGCATAGCCAGTTCTTTAGGCCTGCAGACCCTAGTCTGTAGGACAGGCGGTTTGAGGGATCCCGCAGTGAACGAACCCGCCGCGAACCGCAAATAAAAAATAAATAAATACAAATGCTAAGCATGTTTTGGGTTTGGTACAAATAAAAAACATTACTCACGGACTATTTTCAAGCCAACTTCCAGTCTCCAGAACGCAGGAAAAGGCATCTCAGACGTACAAATTTCAAAATTTTCCCGGAGGGATGCCCCAGGACCTAGAAACTCGCGTACAAGTTCCCACTTGCCAGTTTTGATTTGCTCGTGTGTAAAGCAGAATGCGGTAGGTTTTTCCTAGTCCAAGTCTCCTTCAAAAACTGGCATGCTAGTTTTTGAACAAGGAGGCTTCTCAAGGAAATACTGCCAAGTGGCGAAACTTGCTCGTGTGTACGGCTCGACAAGGGAAACATGGCAAAGGAATTGGAAACATTTGTTTTCTTGTCCATCGTTGTACACGAGTATTGCTGCTACAATAGAAAACTTGCCAAGGAAAACTTATTTATTCGTTCACACCGGCAAAATAAAACTTGTCAAGAATGAAATGCCAACGAAAAAACTTGTTGTTCACTAACATGAGCAAGGAAAACTTGCCCGTGGAAATGGGTCTTTGCGCTTCATTATGCTGAAACATCATGACCAGTAGATCACTAGCAAATCAAACTGCTGCTAACAACTGTCTTGCTATAGTACGACCATGGTACAACTTACATTTCCCGCATGTGGCATTCAAGATACTTTCTCTTCTATTTTCGAATCTGACAATATTGGCTTTCAGTCGAATTTTCAGCATTTTGAACGCAATTTTCTATTTCGAACTGAGGCGTCTGAGCCATTAGCACTTGTATTATCATTATGCATGTTATGTGCTTATGTGGTGTTGCTAAGCTACACGCAACGGACGAAATGAGTTATAATAATAATAAATAATAATAATATTTATAAAGCGCTAAAACTATAAATTTTCCAAAGCGCTAAGGTGAACTATACTTATTTGCAATATTAAGTTAAAATTATGAAAAGGTTAAGAAAAGTTTAAAATGGTATATCTCGACCTATCTACCTAATATCCTGCCTGTCTACATACATACCTACCAACTCACCAGTTGTGGGAGGTACAACGCGATTTACTTGCATTTCCTGTGCAAGCTACCAATTAATACTGCCACTAATATCCTTTACATATATATTATAAATTTATAAGAAATGAACAGCCCCTATCAACATCAACCATGACTCCCTGAGGTTTCCTAGGGGCTCCTCGCCATTAAAATATTACTGTTATTACTCTTAATGTTTCTGTATGAGCATTGTTGAAATAAATAAATTTTATAAATTAACTTTTCCTTCCCGAAAGTTCCTAGAACTCTTGAAATTTTGAACTGACACTGACTGTAAAATCCTGGAAATTGAAACACAGCATAGATTTTTTTTCTAAAATGCAAATTGTTTTAAAAATGGTACAGGAAAACGCCAGGATGGAGCCTGAATAAATCATGGGGAAAAACGTTGGATAAAACGAACGGACCCGTTGAAACGACTGTGGCGAGTCACTGCATGCAGCGACATTCGGTGCACTAAAAAAAACACAACAACACCTAGAATCGTTTTAAACTAGGCAAGCTGATCCAAAACACAGTTGCGAAGAGTCAAGTGAAAGAGTTCATCAAGATTTCAACAGATTAGAATCCCGCTCAATTGGCGCGTACTGTAATTATTTCTATATTTATATATATATATTTCTTAATGTTAGAAGTAATATTGGAAGTAAAGGTGGGTGTTGTGTTTCGTGGCAGCCTTAAAGTTAATTGACTTGGCCTTGGCCTTGAATAAGCTAGACTGATAATATATTTTAAAAAATATCATTTTCTTATAAAAGTGTTTTAAAATCATAAATATGGTTGCCATAGCAAAAAGATGTTTCTATAGCTATGAGTGGTACATCCAATTGTCTGCTGGATAAACGAGTGGGAAATTTCATCTAGATAGCACTTCTCCTGTTACGATTTGCGAGGGGAGAGGGGGGGGGGGGGGAGATTAGCGATTAGTCACCCCTTTCCCATGCCCAGTCTGGAATTTAGGTCCAATCCACACGAATACGATGACATTAGTAAACTCAAATTGTTTTTATCCGAAAGCTTCTCTTCCACACCAAAACGCTGAAATGATTCGAACACCTGTTGTTAATATCGTTTTAATATATTTGTTTACGTGTTCTAAACGCATAAAAGGAAATGTATTTAACCCTAATTAACCCTAAACGTATATGTTTGGACAGGGCCTTATTTGGTCGGACTCCGGCAGCTCCGACATGGGTTCAATTCGTTTTGCATCGCAGCACACTACCACGTTATGAATGCATAACATTTGCATTTAGAGCTCTACGACATTGCTATTTGGTAGTATCATAAACTAGATAGTCTTCTTTCTTTCTACGATAAATTTGGAGAAAATAGTCACGAGTAGCCTGGAAGTGGGGATAATTTAGAAATCCACAAAAAAAGTAGTATTTTTGCGAGTGGTCAATAGCTTTTCATTATTTATTATGATTGGTATTTTGTTGGAAGATTGCATGGAAGCACATCGAGGAAACCTAATGCGGGGGACTAGTTGATGTCTCCTTGCCCTGGAGGAATGCAGCCATGCAATGTCTGACAAGGCCCAGTGGTGGAGCGCTATGTCGAGGATCTCGACGGCAGTCGCATGATAGATATGTTTGTATAGTTGACCTCACTAGCTATTAATTGACCATTAATTTACCATAATAAAAAAGATGGCGGCTGTACATTTAACCACAATGCCTTGCGAAACTAACACAACGACTGAGGCACATAGAAAGCCATAGGTTTTTGCAAAATTCGTCTCTTTACTAAAAATATTGTGAATGCTAGTTTTGAAGCTTTTTTAAAAGACATTTCACTGCATTTTTGTCAGTGTTTTTAGTGTGCTAAGAATTATGGGTAAATATACCAGTCGCCATCTTTTTTTATTATGGTCAATTGGTGACTCCTAGGGGCCTGGGACGGCGAGTCAGTACAACAACATCGCCCTTATGTTTGATCGTGGACATCCATTCCAGTTTTCTTTACAGTCCCGCAAAAAACGCCCCGATTCGAACATGGAAGATATTGCCCACTACAAAACAGGTTTATGCGTACCATGAAGTCACGTGACCAAATTTAAATATGACGTCACTCGACAATGAATGTTTTCATCAATTACTTAAATTGCTATCAACATGTTTGAATGACATATATATTTCATAACAAATGAGATCAACCATCCCCCTCAAAATGGTTAAAGCTGTATTGAACCCATGCCTCAATGTGCCTGAGATCATGACCAACAAAAATGGGAAATATGCACCTGGGGTTTATATAGCTACTGTAAACATGGTAAAGTTCTGAATGATTGAATCTTATTTCATTTCATTGTTTAAATAATTATTTGTACATTTTTAGTTTCCGCCACAGACGGTGAAACAGCTAACTACGAATTATGTACGGTAACAAGCAGATTGGGTTTGCTTTGAGCTTAGAATTTATACACACTGACCTGGAACTCCTTCAGTAATCGCAGGCTTTTAGGCAACACTTCAGCTTTCTATAGCACAAGGATGTACTTGTGATGTCCTGTTTATGTTCCACTGAAGTTTCTTTGTTTTTGTCATAGAAAGTTGAGGAAATTGAGAATTGAGGAAATTCAGAAGCGGAAGTTATTTAGAATGGACTCGACTATAATCAGAGTGCAACATTTTCAATAGAAAATTAATAGATTTCTAATAAGAAATGGTTAGCCCGGTCGATTCGGTTGCAAAATATGTGAAGGCTTTCCGTCCTCTAACTCAGAGTGGAATAAAACCAATAAATTTTTAAATCAATCCATATTGTTTCTAAAAATGTGAATATAACCCAAAGCAAATTTATCACTAACAGGGTTGATTGTGGGGTGATCATCTGCGGTTAACGAATAAAATCACACTGATTACTTATGAATCGCCCTTTTTATTTGTCCATAACCTGTAATTACCAAAACGGAATAAAATTGAAATATAAGCCTTGGAAACAAACTAATGATTCCATTTCGGTAGGTTTTTCTCCCCCATCCCATTGAAATACTCACCCATTTGTAATAATTGTTTCCGATGTTCCGATTTGCCAAATTTCTGCTTCTTCAAACCAATAATTAATTATTCCGTGTAGAACATGTATAGTCAAATAATATATGACTTACTACTAAACGATTAATGTTTAGAAAAGAAACAAAGAAAATGCATCGTTAATAATCAGTGAGTGAAATAGCGTCCTAAGAATATTTATAAACGCTGAATTTAAAATTAAAATACGGAAAATGTAATCGAGGGTCCTTTTTGTGTAGATTCATTTCTTTCTAGCGCTAGCGCTTAGAAGGACTCACCTATTCACAGCCGACTGCAACGTACCACATTCGGTTAACCCTGTTTGAGCTGCAAATGGTATAACTCATTTTTTTTGCACTGAGGAATTAACAAACGCATCGTTTATGAGATCACAAAGTGGCAGTCGGTCTCCAGCCTTGTGTATCAAGTCGATTATGCTAAGTCGTGTTCAACCCTGCAGGTTGGTTGACTTAATGGTTTCAGGATATCAAAGACGGCCAAGTGCCATGATGTCAACAATATTCAAATTTGTCTTTTAATAACCAAATTATTAATATTAAAAGCTCATTGTGTAGTTCCAGAAAATATCCATACCCCCACCTCATGGAGGGTTTTTTTCTATGCCCCCCCCCCCACCTCCTTGGAATTTCCGTTCCAGGGGGTATTTTGGTACCCCCCC
>JANVCJ010079464.1:0-11453 GCA_026413505.1 Epizoanthus ramosus | reverse complement strand
CTACTAATGCAATGGGTAAAATGGTATCGCACAGCCTCGAATATAAACTAATTGCTGAAACTAGAAAGCACTTATCCAGCGAATAGCTTATCCACCCTTTGAACAACCGGACCCAGGTTGACAAAAATAATTATAAAGTATTGAATGTCGGAACTAATTGCTGTGTCATACTAATTCTAAGTTTTGCAGGCTCTGCAAATCTGCCAGGAGTGTTTTATGCTGGAAAATCAATTCAATCGATATCTGTTTCAGTCTGAAGCAAAGCAAAGCTAATTTAATTTATTTGTAGCAATTTCTTGACAGCCCAATACAAATGCGGCCGAAAAAATTCCATAGCAATATTTCGCCTCGCAACAAATGGAAAATTCCAATCTTATTATTTACACCATACAACTAAGTAAATATCAGGGTATCAAAAATGAAATTTCTCATAAGAAAACGATCCATTTTGACAAATCAATTCCTACTAAAGCGTCAAAAGCTAGCCTGAAGTATTGCAGTCTGTGCTGCTTCCATCAACATTCAACAACATTGTTAACAACATAACTACAATTGTTTTATTAAAACGGTTTTATACATACAAAGTGACTCTCAGCTTCACTGATGTATATTAATTGTGCACAAGACAATCAACTTCACTCACTTCACCTTAATATATTGTGCGACCTATCAAGAATATAGGCCAGAAATATTTGACGGCATTTTTAAACAATCTTAAAATTAATAAATAGCAAAAGTTTCTTTCATCAATAACAACCATTTCGAGCAAGCTTGTGTAATGCTAAATTATGCAAATCATATTCACTTTCTTCATTGATCCATTGCACTCACCATTCTAAAATACAGTGTGTATTGAATGGAAAGCTGATACAATGTGCTTTTTAAAAACATGACTTGAGTCCATCCCTGCCGTTAAGAATTTTATATCTCAAACAATGAGTCAGCCACTGCCCCACTGGCATCATTTAAAATTATAACATGTACATCGAAAAGTTCGTAAAGTTCGTATCACAGATGTCAAGTTCCAAATCTACCACGTGTACTTTTCTTGCTGATATTCAGCATAATCGCTTTGATTATAGCTGACTGCTTTTTCTGATATTGTCCCAGCTTGATATCCAGTATAGAGGAAATAACCAATTGTTCACAACAGCTGGTTGAGTTGGTGATGAAATTGTGATGGAAATAACTGATTCTTCATATTCCTTCTGTAGCACAGTTGACCTTGTCTTTAACATCTTTGTTTTAAAAAATATCAAACTTTTTGCGTCTTTCTATGGCGTCTGAGTAATTGCTATGTATTCATGAGATGGGACAACAATATGCAACTGCCAAGCACAAGAGCCTAGCCAAGAAAACATGATTGACAAACCTTCGAAACAAGGACCCCTCCCACAGTTGGAGAATTTGTTATGAGACACATGACCATGAATTAAGGTTTTTTTTAAACAACTTTATTGGGTAACACAAGTAATAATATACAATGCATGACATTAAAATACCCAAAAGAGACAAGGCGCGAATGGGACACAAAGTCCCATGTGAGGTGCAGCCCTATGTTGTTTTTATATTGGCTGTTGTGGATTAGACAACAATCCTTTTATTTATAAATGTGGGAATAAATTATGTACTTGACATAATAGATACCACATATTATCATATTTCTTAGGAAATCTAATTTTATGCACTATTATAGAGCATTGAGTGCAATTCCTGATGTAAGCCTGTAGAGATACACTTTCTGTTGACAAGACATTTCCTCGCATATTTTTTTTGTTTAATATGTGCCACTGAAGGGGTGTCCCAGCCTCTTTGAAGGGGGAGGGGTCCGTCTCATCTAATAATATCATTTGAAACAGTCACTCAAGAAAGTTCAAAACAAATCAATATTTGTCAATTTGCAATATTTGAAACTTGAAAAGGGGATGGGGGCAGGGGGAGGGTGACTCCATCTTCTTTGAAAACAGTCACTCAAGAAAGTTTAAAACAAATCAATATTTGTCAAATAGACCTCATTTGCAATATTTGAAACTTGAAAGGGGGAGGGGGTAATGGAAACCCTAGAACACTCCCATGGGGACTCCCCTACTGTTATATCAAGAAGCTAAGATAGGCTCCTCACTGTACGAAAGCCAAAACAAGTGGGCATCTACACTGGCACTGCAAGATGTTGACTGGTACAAACTTTATCAGTAACATTCCCTTTGAATGTGCCAAAAAAAACTATGATAGGCTACAATGCTTTCAACTAACAATTTGTTTTTCAAATAAGATGTAGTCGATGTATAGACACCAATAAATTATGCATGTTCGTTTTGTAAATTTTCAGTAGTAAGGGCACTTTTTTATGAATGCTCTTGCATAAGTTAGATATGAAATTACTGGTTAAAAATCCACATGTCCAGGAAAAGTCATATCTAGACATACATCTCTCTCCCAAATATTATTTTTGACTCATTGGACAAAGGTCTGTCTGCAAAGATTGTTAGTTATTTAATATTACCATGATTGTGTAGATGTACCAAAATATTACCAAAATTATTCTCATTGTTAACTTCTATTTGAAACAAATAGTAATTATAATAATTAAATATATTATGTAGAGTTTGTGCAGAAATTGTGCCTTTATTTGAAATGGACAAATCGTAGAGTGTATTATCACAATGTAACTCATTACTATTAATTGTAACTAATGTTTGTAATTGAACAGATGGGAAATTTAAGAAAACTCATAAGGTATCAGAATGGGTTTGAGAGTGAAGTATTTTTACAAAAATGAGATTTTGATAAACACTTATTTCTTGAAGAAATAAAGTTTCTTCTAGTAGAAATTTGGTTAAAAAATATATTATTTTTCATTTTTGAGTTACAGCAAAACACATTTTTTTCTTTCCCCTTGTGTCTAAATTTGAATGTTTTTATTTTTATTTCCGGATCTGTCAACAGTGTTAATCACGGCTGTGTCATCACAGGTCTACAGTACCTCGTGTCATTGATCATAGAAGCATCATGACAGCGTGTTGCATGCTTTTTTCTGCATGTGTATGTACATTGTATTTTCGATGTAGATTTAGTCTTGAAACTAGTATTTGTTGTCATTTGTTACTGCTTTGAGCATTGGTTTGTATAAAGTTAAGTTAAGTCTTGCGAATGACCAATAATAGGCAACGGAAGTGTCCGTCGTAATGACTCGAAGTTCAAAGAGTGTCAATTTATTTTGTGTAATGCATCAGCTTGTGATTTGACCAGGCCAAAGGAATTATATCCAGCTTCAGAATTAACAGTCTGTAGCAGTCAGTACAGACCAGTACAGACACAAGACGAATTCAAGTTAATACAACTCACACACTTTCATTTCTCATTTCATTTATCATTTCATTTCTCTCATTTCCAGAGAGAGCAGGTTTCTCTCGCCGTTCCAATATATATATATCCAATATCAACACCATCAACCGTTTTTTCCCATCCTCTATAACTCCTGCCTATTCTTTCTTCCTCTTCCCCCCTCTCTTTTGACAAAATTGCTAGAACCCGTCGCCGTGCATGTGGTCTAAGTTGGCAGGCACTTGAATCATATTTCGTTACCTTACTCTGATTGGAGAGACTTTTTCAAGGTGACAAATTCAATTAATATTGTTTATACAAGAATATCATCAGGAAGAATTTTAAAATCATGTTTTCTCCATGATCGAAAACATCAGAGGTGACCAGATTTAGGGGATCTCATTTCACAAAGTATTACGCTCAAAATTTTCACAGATGATGCTGAATATGTGTATTTTGAAACTGTGCCAGCATTTTGTATTATAAAAATATTTAATATGATGCATATGACTTAAACTTTCCTGCACAATAACAAAATAAATACGCATTAATTTAGAAAATGCTGGCACGGTTTGACAGCCCAGGATTTGCTAATTTAAGTGGTATGTAAATCACGCTGGTGCATTTATTAGTTTTTGAGTTGAGACCTCCGCTTTCAAAACTCTTTGTTTTGGAAAACAGGCTCTAGTGAACTCTGTTTTTATCCAATCCCATAATAATAAATATTTTTGGAACCGTTATTTATCAGGCTTTCAGAAAATATATACTTTCATCAAGATCAAACCAAGTCCCAGTGAGTTATGCAAGTAAATGTCAACTATACTGTTAACCCATTCTGATACCTTAAGTTAATGATGGAGATAATTTTAAATATTTCAACTCTTTAGTTATTAAATTCACAGGTAATTTGAGAGATTTTCTTAGTACACAGATCTCTAGTCCCGTTGTGGGGGTATGGGTTAATGAATATTGCGTGATATGCTGCTGTAGCAGTTGAGTGCTGATCGGTCGACCAATCAGTCGACCATTTGCAGTCAACCACAGTCATTCAAGCTTGACCATGACCGATTATAGTCGACCACAGTTAATAATTATAATAATTACAATACCTTATTTCTTAATTGCACATTTAAAATAAATTCCCAATGCTCATCAAAATATCTTCAGCAGCTTAGTTTTGCACAAGTGACTCCAAATAACTAGACGTCAAAATTTTGTGTTTTGAAGGCTGAAATCTACAAAATTAATGCTCATGAGACCAAGCTGGGTGTGTTTGATTTCAATCAAACAGCTCGATCTTGGTCGACCACTATCAATCAAGGTTGACCATGGCTGACTTCACACGATTGATCAGCTGATACTTTTGTTTCGATTTTTAAAATTTTTGAAGATAAAATTATTTTCACAGATCAGCAGACTCTACCACAAATCATAACATAGAGTTATTTATATTGCATGCCCTAATTAAGTTCTTTATCCTTTGTCCTTATTAATTTTCTTGTTTTTTCCTTTTACAGCTAGCAAAGGTGTTAAACTATGCCAAGATGCAAAAGCTATGCGATGTCATGTTCGTTGTGTTTACAGCTACATTTTATGTCACAAGGCTGGTATACTTTCCTTTCTGGTAAGACTCATTTTAAACAATTATTATAACTTAATGCTATTAGCAGCATAAATAGCTAGCAAGAGTGCTAATTTAATAGCGTGCTTTATCCAATACATCAGGGAGAATTAATCATTTTTTTAAGCCAAAATGCTTTATATTTATTTTAGATCTCTGATTTTAGTTTATATTAGAGTCAATGGAACTGATGCAACAACTGTATTCAGAAGATCCGTTTTTGTAGGTTTCAGCATCTTAATGAAGTTTTTAGTTAATCGTCAAAACTTAATTCAACGTGAGTAATGGTTGAATGAATTTGCTTTCGTCAAAAATTCACTTGTTTGAGTTTTACACCACTCAATATATCAAAATTAAGAGACAAATAATGTTCTTTACAAAATTAGGAAAAAAAAGTAGTTCAAAACATGAATTGCCTACGAAATAAGAGCTTTTCATTTTTCAGTACATCAGAAGATCTAAACGGTTGAAGATTCAATTCAAATTCAAGTTTATATCTTTCTCCACTTTCTTTTGACCAAATCTCATAATTTTATCTTAAAATCAATAATTTTTATTTTAAAATATTAATTATGGGGAGACTCCAGACTCAATTAATGTTGTTACTACTACTGACATCATATCTGTCTCCATAGATCTATTTATTTATAATTGTGTAGTGTAAATTAACAAATTATAATATTAAATATTTAACATCTTCCATTCCAATTTCAGGGTAATTCATGCTGAGTGGTTCATAAGTCCACGTGTCGTTGGAACATATGCTCGTTGGTACATGGATGTTGCATTGCTTGGAACACTTCAGGTAATGTGTCTTGCTCTCTCTAGTACTGATGAAATTCCAGAACATTGCAGAACATTGAATGGGAAATCAGGCAGGCAGGCAGGTGGGTGGGTGGGTGAGTGAGTGAGTGAGTGAGTGAGTGAGTGAGTGAGTGAGTGAGTGAGTGAGTGAGTGAGTGAGTAAGTAGGTAAGCATGTAAGCAAGTATGTAAGTAAGTAAGTAACTTTATTTAAGTTAGTCTAATCTTCTAGCTTGTGGGAGCTAATTGGGGACACTAGCTCTACGGTTTAACTTAATTTCTTATCCGAGAAGACTAGAAGGCATAACCGTTTGCCAATGTTAGAACAAAGGCAGCACCTTCTTCTCAGTTATTTTAAGACCCTGAGCGTTGGTCCGGACGGGACTCGAAGCACCGACCTCCCGCATGTGAGACCGATGCTCTACCAACTGAGCTAACCGGCCGGGACTCGAACCACCGACCTCCCGCATGTGAGACCGATGCTCTATACCAACTTAGCTAACCGGGATGAGGTGAACTAGTGTTGCTTTACGCTGTGACTGATTGGTCCTATTCAGGACATTTCTTCATAAATTCACATCACGTGGAGTTGGAAAAAAACATTAAACATTTTAACATTCACCTGCATGTGTTTTCTTTTTTTTTGTATTTTCCATTTTCCGTTTTTGAAAGGAGCTTCAGTGGATACGGGATCAGTTGCAAATCAAGAAATTAAATCGGCTGCTGAAATGCTCTAAACTCAAAATCGTAAAATTTTGATGTCGTGACAATTAGTGCAGTGTAAAGTAAAGTAAAAAAAGTGTGATATTAAAGGTAGCAACATTTCTCGGCGTTTGAAAGACCAGCATTTTACATGGAAACCTCACATTTGCTTTGTCATTAAAAAAATGTCAAAGTCAATCGGCATCATATGTAAATCTCGTTTTTACCTGTCTTCAAGAAACTATGCTGTCCATTTATTAAGGCCTACTCCGGGTCCTTAAGTCGCCGCGATTAAGCGCGACTTACTGCGACTTAAGGCGACTTAAGGCGACTTAAGGCGATTTAAGGGAAATAAGTCTAAAAATGCCTGCGACTTACTGCGATTTAAGGCGACTTTAGGCGATTTAAGGCGATTTAAGGCGACTTAAGGCGATTAAAGCAAAATCGGTAAAAATATGGTCGCGACATAGTCCGACTTACGGCGATTTAAGGCGATTTAAGGCGATTTAAGGCGATTTAAGCCGACTTAAGGACCCGGAGTAGGCCTTGTTGTAGTAAGTAATGTTCTCCCTCGATCTAGGATTGAAGAAGGCAGCATGGTTTATCATGGCTCATATCTCCGGTTTCTATAGCATGAAAAGACTGAGAGTACTACTACCCCCTCCTGGATGGGAAACTAGCAAATTGCAGGGTTACTCCTAGTATTTTGTCCGGTTTGTCACCAAACAATTTGCTAGGTTCCCATTTATACACCTGGGTGAAGAAAAGCACTGTGAGAGTAATGCTTTAACCAAGGACATTACGCGAGTGCCAGCGGCAAGGCTCGAACATTGAACCTTTTTGGTCTCGAGTCCAAAGCGCTATGTGTGTTCAGTGTTGTACTGAGCTATAAGAGACAATTATATTAGTAATACATGTAATGATAGGGATATGTAGTCTCCTCGTAACGTATGTCTGACACCAAAATCATTAATAGTTTTGAGAGTCGTGCAATGTTGAACAAGATATTTTAAAATGTAACTGCAAGTATTCTTGTTAAGTTAAAATTTACAAAGATGCAATTTCATCTCTTCAGGAGGAACTTTAGACGTCACAGCACACGAAGTTCTACCAGGTGGCAGAATCAAAGAAATTCACAAGGTCACTGGCGGACCATTCGGCGGTACGAAGGTGGATCAAGAATTCGAGAACCTCTTAGACAAGCTCTTTGGCAAGTCTGTGATGGACAACCTCCGCAAAACGTATCCTGTTGAATGGTTGGACTTGATGAACGAGTTTGAAATGAAGAAACGTGGACGACGCGCATTTGAAGGAACACCCACGCGGGTACGGTTACCACGCAGCTTCATCACGTTCCTGTCAAACCACGGCATTCCCAATCCCAACACAGTCATCTCCAAACATTACAAGCCTAACGAGCTTAAGATCTACAACAGCGAGTACTTGTGCCTTGGACCTGATGTCATGAAACGTCTTTTCAATCCAGTGTTGAAAGGAATCAAAGATCATCTCCAGTCCCTCCTGAAGGAACGAGCGTTAAAAAATGTGAAGTTCTTTTTCCTAGTTGGTGGTTTTGCCGAGTCTATCCTTCTCCAAGAAGCGATCCGAAAGAAGTTCCAAGGGAAATATCGCATATTAATTCCAAATTATGCCAGCATCGCAGTAGTACAGGGAGCTGTTTTGTTTGGCCTCAAACCTAACACCTTTCAGTCGCGGATGATGTCCACGACCTACTGCCTTGGAATAATCCAACGTTTCAACGACGATGACCACCCTCTCGCAAAGCGATTCATGGCGGAAGGCGTTGCATTTTGTATGGACTGCCTGGATATCTTGGTTAGAGAAGGCGAGGTTGTCCAAGTTGGGGAGACCAGGAGGTTACCAAACTATCGGCCACTGAAGAGCACGCAAACTGCTGCTAGTTTCCCGTTCTACACTTCAAGTACAAGTCACCCCAAATACACAACTGATCCAGAGGTAGGTCCAGCAATTGGAGAGATTACAGTTGATTCTCCTGACACCTATAAAGGAACTGATCGACGGCTTGACGTTTGCCTTTACTTTGGTGGCACAGAAATCAAGGTCACCGTTATCGATAAGTCCAGTGGGAACAACAAAACTGGTTATCTGGATTTCTTCTGTAAATAATCACTCGTCTGAAGAGACATTAAGGCAATAAGCAATTCTTATATTCCAATCAAAGAAGCTTGTAATAGCATTTGGCAATATTGTTTATGTATACAGTTTAGAAATTGCCGTGTTACAACTAAAAAAAACAATTCCAACGAACTGTATAAAATGCAAACTCGTAGTCGTAACCTAGATAAGTGTTAAGAACAATAAACAATATCTGCAAATTAATACAATTTCCACTCTTAATTCTTTCCACGTTTCACACTCTCAACAACAAAAGTGCACAACTTTTTCATAAACTGGGAATTTTCATGACCAAATTCGGAATTCCCGGGTTTTTCCAGATTCCTTGCAACTTCCTGTAGCGTTTACGGCGGGTTTCCTTGCTTTAATACGCCGTTCAAAAGTTTTCATCCCTGAGGAGGGTTGGGGTTTACTCCCATATAACCTATACAGGGACGTGCGCCCTTCAAGGTATACTTTTCAGACCTTCCCGTAATAAACAGGTCAACTAGACTTCCTGTTTCCATCTATCCAAAATTGATGTGGACGCAACGGTTTGCTATCAAAAATATGACACGTTGGACGAGCGATGACCTGATTCGTGTTTCTGCCACTTTTGCATTATTGTTTGGTGAATGCAACGTTTTAGTGACAATACTTTAGTGTTAACAATATTTTTGCTTTCACACAATTTCTGTCTACAATATAATAGGACCCACCGCCTTATTTGATTCTCATGCAACTACATTTACAGGATAAAACAAAATAATGTATCTACAGTACAGTGTAGTGAAATGAATTTCATCATATATACACCGCAGTACAAACCCACATCATAACAGTACAGTGTAGGTGAAATTTCTTTATTTCAAATTTGACTACAAATATTCAGAGCAAAGGGCTCCTGCTTGGCAAAATGATATTTGTACGAACGAGAAATGTTAGTATAACAATTATGTAACTTATTCATCACACGAGAATCTAGAGTCTTGGAGGAAGACAATAATGCCTGGTCACATCACTGTGGTCACACCTTATTTTGAAGTGACCTCTTTGCGCCCGAACAGGAGGTTTTTATTCGAGCCCACTTCTCAGGTTTGCGTTTGAAGTAGCACGCAGTACCAAAGATGATACACACCAGCACCACACATGCGACCACGATCCCCGCAATGGCTGCATGGTTGGGCATCGTCCGGGCTACATAGGCACCGCCTGGGAAAGCAAAAAGGACAGTGGTTAGTTTGGACCAGAACATACGGACAAGGACACACGCACGCGCGCGCCACTACATCAACTTTCACACTTACACGCACATGTACACATACACCTACTATAAATAAAGATCAAAACAACACAGAAACGAACCGTAATACCATGCAGTCTTTCCTTTAGTATTAAGCCTCCGAAGGCCTTGTTAGATTGTAAATATTTTAGAAAGGGCCGTGTCTATTTCAAAAAATGAATCACTTTCCAATTATACAATAAACAAGAATATAACGCGCGCTGTGATTGGTCTAAAACTGTGATCTATTTTTGAACAGAAACCGAAATGACGACACGCGTCACGCCACTGCTTCTCTATGTTTGTTTTAGTTTTTAAAATTACAATGGAGGGAAACCTCGAAAAACAGATTCCATTTCCGTGCGTCTGTTCACTAATAGATATTCAAATGACGCCAAAACACGGCGAGAACGTCACTGACACACTTGCCTTCGGCTCGTGTGCCACTTCTGGTTCTCTCGACGTGTTTTTGACGTCATTTGAACATCTATTAGTGAACAGATGCACGGAAAATGGAAACGATTAGTTAATTAGCATGAAAACACAAGGCAAGTTGGGTGAACAGGAGATTAGAGTAGATTAAACGCCCCTCTGGAATAGTCTCCCCCGGTACCTTAGTAAGGAAATAGTCGCCCCAGTGTTAATTGGAGGGTAAATCCTGTGGTTATAGTATGAAGTGACTGAGAGTATAACTACTCCCCTCTGGTGGGCATGGATACTCATTATCCCGTTCATACACTTAAATCAAGAAATAGCTCTAGCGTTCAATCGAGTAATTACAGAGTTTAAGCATCGCGTATTCCGCGATCGGGAAAGGACAGGCAGCCATCTGCCATTTGCCGTAGGTCTGTTATTTTTAATCGGTTGAAGCTTCACAAAAACGAGGTACTGTCAAAAGTCAAAACACATTTCCAAAACACAGGTCATTGTGATTAGCGCGTGCCGTTCGGGGAAGAAATCTCCGTGAAACTCAATGCCGTACGCACCCTTATTTTTCTTATACACGTAAGCTTTACACGATATCAAACACAGTTTCATAGAGAAACAGATACACAGACGATATCACCCATACAAACACAACACGCAGTCAAAAGTAACACATAGACGAGCATATCACAGCAAAGATAGATGAACGGACAAACGCAGAGACGAGCCAGCCACAGGCTCCTGACCCAGATGTGTTACCCTTAAAACAGTGTGCCAACCCGAACACTTATAGTAGTAAATGTCCGATCTATCCCGTATATATGTTTCAATAATATTCTATAGGAAAATTCAATGACTGACGAGGGGATTCCACGTTAAATTTCACGCGAAAACGATATTGCACGAATCGCGAAGCGATGAAGTGAAATTTAACGTGGAATTCCAGAGTCAGGTATTGAATTTTCCTTGAATCGTATAGTCATTTATATATTGATTTAAAAACATGGAGTATTGTCCAATTTGTAAACAAAGCTTCAGCGCGCGCAGCTGGGGAATTCAGGTCATGCAATTCCACGTTAAATTTGCACTGTCGTTAGCCAATAATAATAATAATAATAATTTAATTTATATAGCGCATATTCCATTTGAATATGTTCAT
>JANVCJ010079453.1:0-11454 GCA_026413505.1 Epizoanthus ramosus | reverse complement strand
CAAAAAAAGCCCAGCATAGATATGGTTAAATGCTCAAAAATCGAGGAATTAATTAAAACCTAAATTAAACTTTTATAATATTGTAGGTAACATGTAACATGGCAGAGTTCATTCGTATGGAACAAAATATTTTCCCCCCTTGTTTTCAAAATCCTGGGGTATATGTAATATTTCACTCATCAATTTAATTTAAACCAAGAAAAGCAAAATATCTTTTATTGCCACCCCATAGTTTCTGTTATGACTCCCCTGAATAATACTTTTACCACAGTTTTGTACCGCTTACCGTTAAAGGCAAGTAAATTGGTGTATGGTTCTCAAATCATTACATGCCAAATTGGTAGGACGGAAACACAAAATAAAAGAAAGTGTTAATATGCCCAATGGCGATTTCATAAAAGTCAAGAAAGACAGCTTAGACAGATTTAGTATGAGCAGCCACATTTGGAGCCTAAACTCAATTAACTGAACTACCTGCACGAAATAATTTACGTGAAGTTTATTTTCTTCCACTGCTCAGAGAAAAAAAAAAACTGAAAGGAAACCTGAAAGTGAACAACACTTTGTGAGCAGAATTTTCTGTGAACTTTTTGTGGTTCATAGCTACACTTATCTCAGAAACAAGAACGAAGCAACAAAGTTTGCCAATTTTCCCACCTTGAATTATGTCTTTGAGTGAGTTGCCGTAAAACAAAAATAAATATAATGGTGAAAAAAAAAATGATGGTGCTTGTATAGCGCATCCTACATATGTCTCGATGAGCTTTATAATAATTACAGTGGAGATACAGGCCACAACACCGGGATCACTACCCTACTCTTATCGACAAGTGCGTGGGTTCTTTTGAGTCCCCCGATAGAACGTCGAGAGACTAGACTAACGGCTTAACGTCCCTGTCCACGGACAGTGTGGCGAAAGAAGGTCGCACAAAATGGTGCGCGTAACAAGGTTGTGGCGGGAAAATGGTGCGCGTCGCAAGGTTTTGGCGGGAAAATGGTGCGCGTAACGAGGTTGTGGCGTAACAAGTCTGAAGCGTGATTGGCCAAGGAACAATATGAATATTGCTTCATTTTGTGTTTTGCTGTAACGAAACTTACGAACTAATCTTATTTTTGTTTCCTTTTGCAAACAGGTGCAGAAAATCCTATCGATGTACACTCCAGCCAATGAATATGAAGCGCGTGTCCCCTCGTCAGTCATACGAGCCGTGGTGGCGCGGGGCCACAACAAGACAGACCCAATGTACCTCATGGCCGACACTAACTACTTGTATCCTGTCACGTTACCCTTCACCCCTTCCGCCGTGTCACTAGAAACTATTAATATCCCTGAACAGTTGAATTTAGACTTCCTGAGAGTAGTGTAAACTAGGCACCTGAATTTAATCTTCTAAGGCGCTTTTCATTTGCCAGGTCTGGACTATCTGGCCAGTTACTCGAGTGTCATATGTTTTTATAAATGATTCGAAATCAAACAAGCGAACTGCGCAGTGCTTCTTCTCCAGTAGCAGGACCTGTCTGGCCAGTCGCTCAAGTTTCATTTGTTTCTATAAATGCGCTTCGCAGTTAAATAAGCAAACTGTGCAGTGTTTGTTCTCCAGTAGCAAAACCCGTCAAGTCAGTCATTTTAGATTCTTCACACTACAGATGAGTTAACTGTGCAGTACTTCTACTCCAGTAGCAGGACCCCGTCTAAGCTAAGTTCAGCGACCTATGTTTCTTTAAACCCTTCACACTACAAGCGAACTCCGCAGTGCATCTACTCCAGTAACTGGATTCGTCTTGCCTGAACCTGTTCCGAACGTTGCCCCATTCGATTTGAGGACTGGCAGAAACTGGCTAGACTGACCAGACCCGACATAAAACAGCGCCCGTGGGGTAGCATAACTCTAGAAACTATTAATATGCCGTGAGCAGCAGATTGTAGGTGTAACTTAGGAGAATGAATCATATTAATAACGTCAAACATGTCTAGATTTGTTTCCGTTGATTGCGATATGAAGCATGGTACATATAATCAAGTTGGTCTTGACAATGTTCGCTCACCTGTGTGCATTGCGAAGTTTGACAAGTCGGAGGCGACGTCAGAAACGTTTTCATTTTCTGTCTTACAATGTCTTACTCAGCAACGGCCGATTTCTTCACGTCTCAACCCCCTTAGTACAGCATTTCTGTGGAATGTAAGTTTCTCAGATGCTCCTCTTAGCCGTCCACGCCTTCTGACTTGCTGAATGCGCCCCGCAATTTCTCTTAAAAAGTTGTCTTGCCAAGAACTAGTCCCAGAACTTGTCAAAGAAAATTTGATCATGTGTACAGGGAGTACTAAGTGATAGCGTTGAATCTAGGAAAAGCTCACCAGTAATAGCGGCATATCTACTAGACAATATTTTCAGAGAAGGATCACAGGTGTAATGGCCGTGAGAAATAGACACACTAGATATCTATAAACAAATTGATAGGGAACGAAGTGCACCGCGCAAGAATAACGGTAAACTTATTAAGGAATACCATGGTTATAATATATTAATTTGGATTAATTTAATAGGGCTATTTTGCGTAATTGGCACTATACATGTGAATTGTATTGGTACAGTGTACCTTGCACAGCAATGCTTAAAACACGAACGTACATCACTATGCATACATAATACACACACACACACACACACATACACACACACACACATACATACACACATGCACATACATACACACACACATACACACACACATACATACACACGTGGACCGAAGTAATTAAGTGTATCGATAAATACTGGGTTACGTATAAAATGTAATAACTGGATCTTATAAATATTGTAATGTAAATCTAGTGTTGTTGGGAAATGTCTCTCTAGACATGTACATTTACCGAAATAATGGACTTGTAGAATGCATAGAAATGTTGAAAATTCTCAATAGATATATATTGAATTTTAAAGTGATTCGAATACATTACAAGTACAGTGCTCTATTTGCCATTAGAGGTGACAATTGTTTTGGTTGTTTGTGGTAGTAGAGTTACAAGAGACGGACAGAGGTATACAAAGGAGAACAAAATGAAATATTGATTATATTTTCATGAAAATAAGACACAGTCGATTTGTCAAATTAGTTTAAGTGACTTATGGAACCAACCAATCACAATGCTTTCTTTAATCATTTACTGCATCCAATATGGCGGCCTCTGTTGAAGCAAACGGGACTTGTGTAAACATTGAAACGTATTTACACAAAGCGTCTGTCCTTGTTTGTAACTTTTAAGAGTGATGGTGAAATTAATAACTATATACTCGCCATGGAGGCTTAGATTTTGTTCACCAAAGAAAAATATCCAGACAATTTGACTTCATGTCAAAACTATTTACAATTATATTTGATTGCCACTGGACAGTCGAATGTCCGGTGAAAAAATGCGTTGTACAGTTCAACAACTGAAGATAACTTTGTGCTTTAAACGAGATCTGAATAGCAACTTTAGTTCAACAAGTTTTATTTTGTTATTTTTTCAGACGCCAAAATCCCACAACAGTAGCGACACATTCTGTACATACAAAGGTACCTTTAAAGTTTAGTGAAATAGACGAGTGAGTACATAATCAAAGTATTTTCGTTCAACTTATGTGAACCAAATGTGACGTAATATCAACTCACCGATTAGTTACCAGCCTTCTTCCACTTGGAGTGAACGAACAAGTGGAGGAGCCTGAGATTGAGATTGCCTGAAGAACAGTTTATTTCGTTGCCACACTGAATTTGATTTCATGTATTTTTTTTACAAAAACAGTTTGAATAATTTGGTTTTGTATTTAATAATAATAGTAATTATAATAATAATTTATTCATTTCTATTGCGCAAATATCAAAAAAATAATTTCAAAGGCGCATTACAGTGATGTAATACTAGCTGGGGAGAAAAATTCACGTTTTCTCAATTTATATTAGTACTTCGTATATTTGCTATTATTACTTTGAAATAATATTTTTGTAGCTTATTAGGTTGTTGAAACTATTGTTTTGTACTGTTTTTAATTTTATCTACTTGTTTATTAAACTAAGCGATTTGGAAATAAGTCTACCTTTGCTATCAACATGCTATTGCTAATGACAGGCTGTCACGTGACTTTCTCACTGTATTAATTAATGAAATTAATTAATGAAATTAATTAATATCATTAATGAAACATACTCGTACCCAGACCCCAAGTTTTTTTAATCATCTGGCTAACCGCTGGCTTTAACGAACGCAGGCTCTGTGAAAGAGATGATCCGGGGAATATCTATAATGATAGCTGTAGCTAGTGCTTTGTATTTGTGACTTTGTATAAGATCCAAAGTTTGCCCATTGAAATGAAGGCCATAGATGAGTACATTTCAGTAGGAACCAGCGAAAAAAACTTGAAACTAAATTTTTTTTTGTTGAGTCAGTATATTCTAATAGAAATATTTTGTTATTTTGCATAATACATTTTCCAAAAAATGGAATCACCAAATTGTAAGACCAAGACCAAAACGTTAGTCATTAAAACAGGTTTGATATAAGCATAAGACGCTCTAATGCAAGGTCAAGCGCGGAATCATTTCTTTTTTCCTTTCGTTGTCATTGCATCTCTTTATTCTTGCGTCTTGCTCTTTTCTCGTGGTTCGTTTTCAGTTGACATTTGTTTGTTCTGATTTTGTGACTTTCCTCGCTCCTGGAAGGTTTGAATGTAATAATCGTATGAAAGATATGCCTATCTACTGCAATATAATAACAATATGCTGTTAACTAATAATATAGCATATAGCATATATAGCTATGAATAACTCTATAACTATATATATGGCTATCAATGTAGACAAATCTGGTTCAAATAGACTGTGTACATCGTCCAAGACCATAATATTACAATGTAGGGGTTATTTTGTGTTGTCGGGATCAGTTCAATGAATGAATGTGATTAGATGACGATATAAATAAAGTATTTTTTATATACGTGATGTGTGTAAATAGTTTTAAAGGATTTGAGTTAAACTTCAAACTTTGCTAAGAACCAAACGTTTTCGACTTAAAAGTCATCATGAGGGGAGTTTTAAGTCGAAACATTTGGTTTTCAAAACTTCTTATATTCAATTCAAAGCCTATAAAACGTTTTCTAGGGAGGCATCGTTAAAGTCCCCGCACGTATATATAAAGGAAAAAATATAGAAATGTATTAGATATTCAGATATACTGGAAAATATCGCGATTTGAACAACGAGAGGCGCAAGTGGTGTCGGGTAAATGCTGCCTGTGCGCGCAAGTGGTATCGGGTAATTTTCAACCTACCGCGAAATCGAGAAAAAGAAAGATTTTAAAAGTGCAGTACAGATCAAAGGTGAGTAATTTTCATTATCATTATTTAGCATTTTGTAGCTTAGTATTCAAAGAAAAGATAATTAAAGTTGATTTGTCAGATACAAATCGTAATAGTTTAAAACGCTGACCTCAACTAGAAAGAATTTACTGTGGAGACAGCTTAATGAGAAATATCACTAGTATATGTTAAGGCCTACCTCGGGTCTTAAGTCGCCGCGACTTATCGCGACTTAAGGAAAATCGATAGGATAAATCAATGCGACTTAAGGCAACTTAAGCTAAAATTGTCGAGGAACAAGGCGACTTAGTGCTACTGAAGTTAACTTAAGCTAAATTTTTTAGAAATACAACATACAAATTGTGCGCAAGCTTTTTTCCTGATTAGGAACCAATATAATATTATTTTGTTTGTTGCAGAATGCCTCGGGTTATTGTAATCTTTGATTCCTTTTCATATATTATATACTCTAAATACAATACTATCTACGTATGGTTTTACAATCACAGTGGCGATGACGACGCGAGGTTAAATATAACCCAAGTACTTCGCAAGATGAACCGTTATGTCTGTAAGAGTATGTACAGATTGTGCTTCTAACAATTACGTATATTAGTCGTCGGCTTTACCCTTGAGGAAACAGACTATCATACTTGAAATTATGCTCGACTGCAGCTATTGTGCTGGTAATTAAATTATACTAGGGAAAATAGCTTCTTCCACCCCCGCCTTTATTGAAAAAAAATGTATATCACAAACTGCAGTTCACGCGTGGACTGAGGTTTTCAGCGTAGTACGCCATGCACTTTTGCTATTTCAACTTGATTTCACTTTTCTTGAGTGGAAAGAATTGCAGTGTATAGGTAAACAACATGGACTTTCAAAGTGAATTATCTTTAGCATATTTAATAGCAAAATATAACTGTACAAATAACTGACCAACACAAGAAAATGGAAGATCTATAGCTTTTCTAACCAGCGGGTTGCAACCGATTACTTACTGAATGACAAGAGTTACAATGCAATACGATACAATGCAATACAATGCAATACACTACACTACACTACACTGCACTGCACTGCACTGCACTGCACTGCAATGCAATGCAATGCAATGCAATACAATACAATACAACGAAATTAAATGGAATGCAGTGCATCAACTTTGTCTTGACACGAATATTTCTGTCTATTTCCAAAGTTTCGTCTTCAAAGTAGATGACAGTGTTGTGCTATGTACAACTTGAATTCTTATTTACTAGTAATGGAACTGTCTTCAATAGATATGCTTGCGTGTTTTATATTTGAAGTCCAAAATTTGAGGAGAAAACTTCCAAAATTTGTTTTTAATAAAGAAAGGTCCGAACCTCTGTCTAAAGTTTATTGTTCGGACAAGGGCCAAATATTCGCCATTGCCACAGAATAGCACTTACGCTTTCTGGGCAAGATGACTGATCAGATACAATATATGATAATAATAACAATATTTATGAGGGTTCCCTCGCTCACTGTCTAATTATAGTTTATATTATAAGGCAGTCGCGATCGGTCTTTCAAAGGCACCCTCTGGATATATTAATTATTACCAGAATCGCTTTAAGCAGTAATGTATATGAGAACGTAGGAATATATTAGAACTCACTTACTGTTTGTTTCAAAAGCCAAACTTCCCTCCAAGCTACCATTGTTCTCATATTCGCTAATTATCCATTTATGGGAGCGTTCACATGGAACGACGTTGTATAGAAGGTTCTGACATCAAACAAAGAATATTCCGCGTTGGTCTCTGAGCACAACAGACCGTCACTGCACTGATCCAGCAGCTCAAAATTTAACAGGTAAGTTTCAATATTTTGTTTATTTGAACTTTACTAATAAATCGTTATGTATCTATAGGTGCGCAATCAGGCTATTATAGAGTTGTAGCGAACATACATAATTAGTTTATTTCAATATTTGACTGCAGATTCACTAACTGGTATGAAATAGTCTTATGATGATTTTTCAAGTTCTGTTAGTTCCAAAGAGTTATTGAATGCCTAAACGTTTCTAGTTTCTTTGAAACTAGTAAGTACTACAAATATATAAGTCATTACTTCAGTATGTAGCTCAAACTTTAACAGATACGTTTTCCAAGCTTTAATCTACTACTATATCAGTTGTAAGTGTTCTTTATAGATACGATATAGTTATCTAATCATGCTTTAAGTGAGAAGCGGGTCTGCTGTAATAGATATTGCTATTTCGGCAGGCTCAATGTCTCTTTGTTAATTCACATACAATTAGAACGAACCAAGTCTTCCGATATTTGCCCGACTTTTGTTCGTTACAAAAGTTTCTAAATAACAATCGTATGAGAATTGAGATACACGAGATTTATCACTAAAAGTAAAAAAATAAAGTTGAAGTGTTGTGTTATTCGCCTTGAGAGAGGGGGGGGGGGGAAATTGAGCTGACGTTTCAAGCGCTAGCCCTTTGTCATCTTCGTTTGGTCTGACGAAGGGCAAGCACCCGAAATGCCAGCTCAAACTTTCCACCTTCAACGCCGAAAAACAACGCTCTACCTTTCATGAGTTGGTCTGCTCTTCGACGGATAGAAACTAGTCTACGACATCCATTTTTACTCTGCACAAAAGTTGCGTCAACCCCGCCTTATACCTGTAATGACTTACAAAATGGAAATTATAAAATCCGCCGTTACTGAAAGCTGATGCACAGAATGGGAGACAAAGTTATTAGAATGGGAGCAAGTTTTAAAAATAAACTGTGATATTGCGTGCTAGAGCTGTGTTTTCATGCATGAAGATTTTTTTCATCCGGTGCAATTAGCGGTTTCTTTGGGCAATAATAGACCATTTTGACATACCCACAAAGCTGTTATTCTTTCGATCGGACTTGTCGCGGTAGCAGCAAATTCAAGCTTCATCACAGTGCAAAAAGTATCGTACCATATTCAAATTCTGTCATTTCTGTCCATATCGGAGCAATCGTATACCCAATCGGTTACTGGTCTAGAACTTGGAAACAGCCAACCAGACTCCCGCACCAAGGTTGCGGCCCGATATCTCCAGGGTCTCGCAGTTATTGATCGGCAATCTGTGCAGCAATCCTATATCAACTCGCTCTTATGATATACCAACCATAAACAATTCTAAATAAAGGCCGAAAGCAGAGTAATTGTAATCTAAAATTCCGGATGACATCGAACATTGCATATATTTTTAAATAATATATTCTTAAGAAACTATATTTATAAACAATTTCCTTTCCAAAATAATTGCGGTTGTGCATACTTTGAATGACAATACTGCCATTATCATGAACTAGAAGCTTGTAAACGTTCTAGCTCGTCATTTATGACGCCTGACAAATTGCAGCTCCTTGAGTCAAATACTTCTCACTTCTTTCTACTTATCCATTGTTCATTGAGTTTGAGAATTGAGAATTTGGAGATTTCTCAAAAAATTGATCAGTTTTTATATTCTCCTTACTAAGTTCCTTAGTTTTTACTGATATAGTAAGAAGTTTTGAAAAGTTGATGTTCAAATAAGCTGGTGACGGCAATGTTACCAGTGTGTATCAGACCTTTGCCTTTGGAGGTTGAGCATTCATGGTAGCATCTATAAATCTTTGTTGGAGGGGGATATGGATGAGTGCTAAAACAAAACAGCCCCAGGCAACTCTCTGCCATTAATTGAGCGGAGAAACAAAGAATTCAGTATATGTTGGAAATCTTAGAGGATGAACGGAAGGCACACTGCTCTAATGAAACCAGCATATCTAACCCTTACCCCGCCCCTACCTAATGTTGCGTCTGAAAAGATCACGTGTTTCGACCACTCCCCTAACATTCCCCCGACCTACAGTCTTGTCTAAAGAGAATCACGTGTTCACTTCCTGCTCTAATGAAACCACTATATCTAACCCTTACCCCTCCCCTACCTAATGTTACGTCTAAAAAGATCACGTGTTTCGACCACTCCCCTAACATCCCCCCGACCTACAGTTTTGTCTAAAGAGAATCACGTGTTCAGTCCTGTTCTAATGAAACCAGCATATCTAACCCTTACCCCTCCCCTACCTAATGTTACGTCTAAAATGAACACGTGTTTCGACCACTCCCCTAACATCCCCCCAACCTGCAGTTTTGTCTAAAGAGAATCACGTGTTCAGTCCTGCTCTAATGAAACCAGCATATCTAATCCTTACCCCTCCCCTACCTAATGTTACGTCTAAAAAGATCACGTGTTTCGACCACCCCTAACATCCCCCCAACCTGCAGTTTTGTCTAAAGAGAATCACGTGTTCAGTCCGGCTCTAATGAAACCAGCATATCTAACCCTTACCCCTCCCCTACCTAATGTTACGTCTATAAAGATCACGTGTTTCGACCACTCCCCTAACAGAGCCAGTATGCCTAAGTTTGGAGGAGGAGAGCAGTGCAGGCGATGCGGAGAACAAGTGTACTTCGCCGAGGAGAGGCGACACGACAACAAACCTTGGCACAAGAAATGTTTCAACTGCAGCACGTGTCACAAGTCTCTCGAGTCCACCAATCTTACACCTCACGAGGGAGAGATCTACTGTAAAGGTACATCGCACGTTTTGTTATTTTCAATCAATCAATCAATCATGATCAATCAATCAATCAGTCAATCAATCAATCAATCAATCAATCAACAAACCAACCAACCAATCATTCAATCATTCAATAAATCAATCAATTAATTAATAAAGGAATTATAAATCAATCAACAAACAAACCAATTAATCAATAACTCACATCAATCAATCAGTCAATCAATTACTCAATCAATCACAATCAATCAACCAGCCAATCCGGCAATCACATCAATCAACCAACCAATCACATCAATCAATCAACCAACCAATCAATCACATCAATCAACCAACCAACCAATCACATCAATCAACCAACCAACCAATCAATCACATCAATCAACCAACCAATCAATCACATCAATCAACCAACCAATCAGATCAACCAACCAACCAATCAATCACATCAATCAACCAACCAACCAATCAATCAATCACATCAATCAACCAACCAACCAATCAATCACATCAATCAACCAACCAACCAATCAATCACATCAATCAACAAACCAATCAATCACATCAATCAATCAACCAATCAATTAATCAACCAATGAAGCAAGCAAGCAAGAAATTAAGACATCAATAAATTTCATCAACCAATAGATTGATGAATTATTGAGTCCACCACATTGACTCATTATGAAGGAACGGCGTAATACAAAGGTGCACTGCATGTTTGCTCAATCAATCAATCAATCAATCAATCAATCAATCAATCAATCAATCAATCAATGAAATAATGAATAAATCGATGAATCGATAAATTGGTCACTAATGAATCAATGACTATATTACCACCAAATATATTCATTGCAAGCTGTTGTTCTAATGTTGTCACTAATATCTTCAAGGTTGCTACGGGAAGATGTTCGGACCGACTGGGTATGGATACTGAGTGGGAGCTGGTGCGCTGAATAATACCGGCCGATAACGGACATGGCGTGGACCGAGGGCGCTGATAAATAATATCAATATAGATTGATCATATGACATTATAAGGTTCATGCAGCTATTCTAGATCTAGAGTCATCGTTCGTCTTTACTTTAGCTTACGAAAGTATAACGCAATCCCAACACTACGCTGAAAAATATACAGTAGGAAAACGAATAGTGACAGTAGGTTAGAAAATAAATGTAATTCATGAAGCATAAATAAATGTTTTTCTAGTCGAAATTATTGTTTATTATGCGTCTCCTTTGTTTGTAAACAGGCTTTTATCATTTGGGTAAAGGGAAAAATGAGAGGAGAAAGAAACAGGTGGGCTCCCCCGCTGGCTATTTTAAAAGGCATTCCTGCAATGTTCGAATTCCTCCACAAATCAGAGGAATTTTAAAAACATCTTTTAAGATAACATCTTTTTTAGATTTTATTAAAATAACCGAGTGCGAGGTCTGTCCGGGAGAATATTTTGCCCGAGGTCTTTCATTGTACAGACTGAGCGGAGCGAGGGCAAAAAATTCTCCCGGACAGACCGAGCAAACGAGGTTATTAAGA
>JANVCJ010079442.1:0-11455 GCA_026413505.1 Epizoanthus ramosus | reverse complement strand
TGACCTTATCCTTCAGCTTCTGTTGGTTTTAACTGGCGGTTTTCCGAACTACAGTTCCAAACATCCACTAAAAGGACTGGCCAGGGTATATCCCAACTTGTATCAGAACTACAGCAGAATACAAGTGCGCTAAAGAATTGACTATGCTAAGTTTTACAGGATGTCATTTACGAATCTAATCTCTGATTAGCTCAGAGAATATCTAATGAAACAAAAAAATAACACTATTCATTGCGCTATTGCATCAGCTTTGCGCAGCTCAACACACATTAGCGTGTTTTGTGTAACCACAAAAGAGGAATTTTATATTCAGATCAAAAGGCAAAAAACACTGCTTTCAATTCTTGCTCAGAAAAGTTGTACTAAGATGTGCCACTGCATCCAATCGAAATTTAGAATTCCAATCAGTTCTTCGACAATGTCCTGTAGTTGCTCGCTCCTTCTCCGTTCGCAATTCAGTTCACCGGCTTTGAAGCTGTTCTTTTTCTTATTTTTAACAACAATGAAACATAAGATATTCTAGACCATAGTCAACGTTTATCCGTCCAAATATGGAATTTCTAGCATTTGAGAACCAATCACATCAAGCATCCATTCGGGATGATGAAGTCAGACAAGTCACCAATCAAACTGGCTTCATCTTGTGATGTCTACAGTTTCAGTCTTGATGTTACCACTTTCGATCTTAATACAGTAATCACCTGCGTGTAAGAATAAGAATAAGGATAAGAATAAGTTCAATAGACTTCAGTAACTACTTGAAACTTGTAAAATTGTCTTCAGCCCTAATGGCACCGAGTAGCTTGTTCTACGATATCGGGGCCGCAGCTGCGAATGCCCTGTCTCCGAGTGTCGTCTTTGACACGGTGAGTCGGCGGCGCCAACAAAAGTAGATAGTTTGTTTTATTATGACAAATGGTAGGATGCATGGCTTGGCTTGCAATGATGCTTGTACATTAACGACGAGCCTGCCTGCTTTCACTGGACTCAATTGTGGATGCATTTGGCATCTCCACTCTCGTAGAATAGAACTGTATGACTTGGGTGCATCAAAGGATGCAGAGTAACGGAGATAGTCTAGTATAGTAACGGAGTAGCGTGTATATATAGCCTAACTGAGTGCAGACCCTCGGTCAGTTCAGTGTTTTCACTTGACTAAGTGAAAACGTCAGAAAATGTTAATATTTGAGAGGTGGTACTTCCTAATAAATATGTACTAAAAATGTGCTGAAAGTTCATGAATTGCTATTTTAGAGCCTAATTTCAAATATTTTACGGGGGGAAGAGGGATGCCCGCCCGGATCCCTCCTAAGTAATCGCGTTTTTGGTGCTTGTTTATCGTTCAACCCTTGCTTTAAATGGTGCACCCCCTTTTCAAAATCTCTGGATCCGCCCCTGCAGATTGCCTCTTTGGCTGACTTGACTGAATGGAAACTGGTAAGGAGAATTTTAAGAACCTAAAACTCTCAACTTTCCTCGGTTATTATAGGAAATATCATTTCCCGCGGAAATAAATGATTTTATGCACTTATGACGTAAGGAAGTGTTTCCCGCTATTGTTCTGACTGTTTCCGTTCATCCGGGTTCTTCAAAGCTTGAGTATTTATCTGGTGTGAAGCACGTAGTTCAGGTCTCTCAAGCTAGCCTTTCCTCGAGCCATCAACTCGCGAATTACAAGATCGTCATTGTGCCGTCAGAGAAGCTCGCCCTTGAAAAGTTAAGTACTCTTGTGATAATGTTCGCCAGCATTTAAAACATTTGTTAGGTGCATACTGACTCTCTTTAGTGTCGGGAAGGCGCTTCTCTTAATTGAGATCCTCACATGTATGTTGCTCTGGGATTCGAGAAAAGCGTTCAGATGTGCATGAATTTAGAAAGGAGGTTTCTGCCGTGTCGCTCGAATGGACATTCCTTGATCGCGCTGGATTGGCGAATTGTTTTCTGAGTAACTCGCACTGCAAGCAATAGCTTTGAATAGTCGTAGAATTTTAGATCATGCATATAACTAATGGTCGTGGTATGTCATTCTTATTTCGTCGAAGCAAGGCAATCTCTGGCATGGTACGCGACTACATGCAATCTACAAATACTCAGCATCGCGGCTTGCTTGTCATCGACAGCCGCACCCTGTTTCCTCTAGAAGTGTGATTTATATTTTACAGTGGAATACATGTGGTTCCTACCAGTAAGGCCCTGTTGTTGTTTTTAATGACTTATTAGGTTTGCATGGTGAGGCACGTTTTGTGTCCTTACTAATGTGCTAACTGCAAAATATACCATTGCTTTATTTATGGTATGCCAAGTGTGATCCTTGCGGCCGTTTTGTGTATTCCTATATACAGATGTGCCATTCACGCGTTTACCGTTGCAGCTAGCAACCGCATATACTGATCTTTAAAAGGGAGTAGGAGTTAATAACCATTATTGCCCGCCTCATTTCTGGTTAAGGTTACCGCATAATGTACTCCCTATCTCCCTCCCCCCCTCCCCCATTTCTATGCACTGCATTTTATACGTCCATGCAGGATAGCCAAGTACTATAAGAAGTTTGGCTTGTTTCTGCAATTTTATAGGCTGGGAACACTTCCTTATTTATGGCATGCTCTGATTGTTTTCCTAGTGTCTTGTTATTGGAAATAGTTCTGATTCGAATAAACGGCCACTTACTCAGGAGTAAGCGGCCAAAATATACCAAACAATATGTCCGGTTCCCAGAAAACAGAGCTCCGGCAATGCAATGCTCTCCAAGAATGGTTATCTCGTACAAAAAATTAGTATTCCTCTATTCAGGAACAAAGCGCATAAATACACAAACCTGTTTAGCCTGATACGGAAACATGTAGGATCTTAGACGCGGGTGTTGACTGTAATGCAAGCCTGAAAGAGTAAATATCAAGAGACCCAGCTTGTTTTTCCTTTTTCTAACCTGATTAGGTCAGGAAAGGGCTAAGTTCATAGTTAAGGTATTCGCTATTTCATCATGTTATTTGAGACTGGTTAATGATATACCATTAGGGGCAGACGCTCTGGGTCGTTCGAAAATCAGCCACTTCATTGATTACAAGTTCCACTTTATTATTTAGTAAGCAATACCTTACGATGATCTACAATATCACCTGAGGTATTCTATCAACAACTAACCATTAAACAATTTGAAGAACTGAAAACCTCTCATACACAAACTTCTTTTTTTAATGATATACAAGGTAAAATGTTATAATATATACTAAAAACAAACGTTTCCAACCAACTGAAACACACTTGATGATGACTAAGTTGGTTGAAACGTTTATTTTTAGAATATAATATTTATCTTGTATTTATCATTATTAACATTATATATGGAGAATTCAATTTTAAACTATTCTAACTTCTTTTTTCGTTGTTCTTATCTATCTACTCGAAAATTACAATAATACGATAAAGAAAAAAAGTAAAATTACAAATGGAGAAATGGGCAGAAACCTAGGCCAGTGTAATGGTGAGGGCAACAAGAGGAGTTAATAGTAGTTGAGGAAATGGGGTTGATCGATTTCATCTGCGAGGCTTTTCCATTTCGTTTTATATTGGTTAACAATGTCCTTTTAATGGCTGTTTCTTTTTCACTTTGGATTTGTTTTTAAGTAAACTAGAAAGATCAGGAACTGTGGCTGAACTATATTTGGCAACACGAAGACTGCTTCATCGCATATCAAACGCCACGAACTGAGTAGAAAAAGCGTCGCATAGCGGAGTTCTATAAAGTCAAGAACGAGGTGTCTGATTTGTAATGAATCATTCTTTCGAGCTCAAATCCTGCTTGATGCATAATTTTGATAATTAATGAGTTTGAGAAGTAAATTTCAATTTAGAGCTAAGCCTAATAGCTTGTGTGTCTTGTATATTGTTTTAGCTGTTCAATTTTTTATTTCAGAGTTTACCGTTTGTAACCTAACAAGCTGTATTTTCAGTATGTATTTAGTTTTTCTTGTTTTCAGTTTTGCCTTGCGAGGATGCATGTAAAAGTTACTCTTTCATTAAACAATTATTATTATTATTATAATTATATACTGATAATAATAATAATAATAATAATAATAATAATAATAATGGTAACCATATATGTTACCATCATCATCATCATCATCGTCGTCGTCATTGTTATTATTATTATTATTGTCACATTAGTTTTTTTTCCATGTGTTGAGAAGTTATGATATCCCATACACAGTTGCTAAAAGGGTTTCTGAAGATATTTCAATTTGAGCAGGGTATAACCGCAATTTTCAACTTCATTTGAACAGGCTATTGAACTCAGTTTTCAATAAAATATCAGTTCTTTTCATGAAGTTATACACAAAGTTCAGCGTATATTGAATTAAAAATAAACATTAGGTTTTTGAAAACGTACGCAGTTCTCCAATGTTATTGATAGATTTCTTCAGTTTCAAATTTCCGGCAAAATGAATGTCCGAACAAAAAAAACAGTCTGAACAATCAAGTGTCCAAACATTTTAAATTATGTATGTTTACCTAAATATGGAAGCTTTTCGCAACAAGAAAAGCTTTATTAGAACACGTCCAAGACAAATTTGTCCAAATTTTACTGTAACGAAAATTACAAGTAGGGACATTTCCGTGATTAAAGTCGTTGATTTTGTAAAGCAAGGTCAAGGAAGTAGACGTGGAATCAGCTAGAAAGAACAAGAACATAGCTGTTTCGTGGGCGATTTAGAAAGTTATGACAGATTGGTCTAACCATAGCGACATGGAGTAATTGGCCGGTATTAGGTATTGACCGAGCTCCCTATCTAACCATATCAGTTCCGTGATCAAACTTTATAAAATCTGAAGCACATATATCAACAAACTCAGAAAAAATCTTTCCCAATTAAGCAGTTATCAAGATTGAAGTTAGAGATATGTAGTTACCATGGTAATGATAGGAATATATTACACGATAACATAACAACACATTACGTGTGGAAAATGTTACCATTTGGAGTAAAAGCTCGGACGAGTTGTGCCACGAGGAGTATGGTTATCTTGGATGGATAAGAACATATGTCCGTGGGAACGGACACAAACGGATGGATGTTTGTAAACCCTTGCAAAGTATATTTATTACTGTTTTAGTTGTATGCATCTATCAGTGGAGAAAAACATACCAAAATTGAAAGATGTGAATGTCCAATTTTCCACTCCAATAATTGTACTATTGAATGAGTACTTTTTTATGCCACTGTTACAGTTGTCAATTTTTTAAAATTAAAATGACATTACTGTCAGTAAATTTGAAGTTCCACTGAGTAATAAAGCGATTAGCTCCTATTTCATCGTTGGCAACCTAGAATTGCTTATGAAATTCGAAATACTGGTGGTAGTGAAATCGGTTTAATCTACACTGCGAGAGATGAAACATCAGTCAAGAGAATTTCTTGGTTGTAGTTAGCAATTGTATCTAAAGCTTCTTGTTGTAGCTGACTTGACAAATATTCCAAGCTACTACCATATATATCATTGGAAGTATTTCAACTTTTGCCAAGCGAGACAAACAGTGCATATACGGCCACTGAACTAGAGATCCCTGTCATATCGCTCAATTTTTAGCCATTTTTTATCATTCGTTGGAATATGTCATTGTTCTTGGACAACTGAAAGTCTAATGTAGTAAGATGGAAAATCGTTCAAAATGCTTTCCAATAGTCGTAGTTTGCCTAATTCGTTAAAATAATCTCAGTTTGCTAATGTGCAATTAGATAACTAGGCATTGTATCCATAGATGAACCCTTTCAACGCAAAATTGTCAAGTTGTTGAATTAATTTGAATTTGAAGTCGCAAATCAATCCACTAGCAATGGAGTCATATTCATAGTGAAGGTTACTCGGTATATGGAATGGCAATAATGATGAAAAACAATCGATAAACAACCACATTTGAATTGTTATGTAGATTTCTGTACATCGATGGCGAGTCATAATGCAAAAGTAGATCGTATTCAATGTAGAGGCACACTAACTGTTCTGACATTCTCCTACGGACTACGCACAGCTGTAAATCAGTTCTAAGTAATAAATTATTTCGCGTCGTATTATGCAGTTAGTGCTTATGACGAAGTGTTCACAGCTTTGTATGTGACTGAAATGATGGTTATTTAATTTCATGCGGTTCTGAAAGGGCAGTTTAAAAAATAGTTTACTCCTGTTCACTGAAGATCAAAGGTTTCATTTTTAGCAGTACCCAGCAGTACCTCGGTAAGCTAACGTGGGAGGCTGTCATGCTTTATAGGAAGCCAAATGAAAACAAAGATTTGCTTTGAAGGAGATTTTACAATCTATTAGCATAAAGAGGCCAAAGCCTACGACATAGAAGAAAGAAAGTGTTCTTAGTGATGATATGACAACTTCTTGTGTTGTCTGATGCACTGGGTAATTGGGATTTGAATGTCGATCAATAGCCACATAGTAATGTAGTGTAGTGTAGTGTAGTGTCCTGTACTGTACTGTAATTTACTGTGCTGTACAGAACTGTAGTGTACTGTGCTGTACTGTAACGTATGCAACATGACGGCAAACATGGGTCAACCGACTGATCGCTATTACCATCAAGGTCCCTCTCGACTTCTAGTAATGGAAACCAAAAAGTGGTTGATGTATTGTGCTGCCTGATTCCTAGTTTCGTAATCCACTTTGTCCACACATTATCAACTGTCAGAACCGTCAATCCTAAAATGAATGATTTGAGACGTACTTGCTGTGACTAAAAAGCATAAACAAAATAGAAGAAAGCAATTTGCTCATGTCTCGTGTGGTAATTACAGCATTTCGTTATTTCAAAGTCGGCATCAGCTGGCGAGAATGTGAGAATTTTCTGTGCGAGAACATTTCATGACGTATGTTCATTTATTGCGAACAAAGTATTTTGCGTCCTTTGATATAAAAATGTCAGAACCATTTGTTTTTTCCATCAAGGAAACATTTTCCATGCAAAATTTTTAATCATTTGGATTTTTCTATTAGTAAAAGACTATTCAGTCTTTGCTTAGTATTTTATTCTGGTATGCCTGCTGATGAAGGCAGAACTTCAGTTGACTGTTTTTGCAAATCATTAAACGTCGCAGCTATAAGTGTCGTGGTCTCATTGTCACGAAGTTCTGCTTGAAATAAAACAAAACAAAATAACGTGAAAAATAATTGAAAAGTATTTTCGGAAATTCGCCTTTCATAAACTCGCTATCTGACAAAATCTTCTAATCTAATCTTTGAAGGATTTTACTTTTTATCGTTCTTTATCCAAAACTTCCGCTGGTAATACCGAAAACAGATAGTTAGGTACACATATTGTTGTTGTACCTGCTTGATTAATATTTTCAACATTTTAATTTAGATTTCTAGTTTGACTCAATATCTAAAACATAGAAAACAAATAAAATGGCCAGCAAAGCCATAGATGACAAACTAACTGATGTTGTATTTTAATGGTCCAAAAACAATATCTATCTTCTCTGAATCATTTCTCTATCAGAAATGTCATCTAGGATCTCGTTGGAAATCGTGGCGGGATGCAATTTGTAGTACATGTTTTGTTCAGTGTTGCCAATGAGTTGCTGCAGCTAGATACAACAAGCCGTTAAGACACCCACTTCGTCGCGTCTTTCAATATCTTGAGCAAGCAGATTCTCAACAGGAAACCGAGAACTTCACTCAACACGTTTGGTAATTTTACTACAAAATCAGATGCGTTTGAAAATATCTTATGGGCAAGAAATTAAGATGGCGATGGAGCGAGACACAAGCCTGGCGTCAGTTGTATAATAACTATAGTTTTTGAACACAATACAAAGCTTCCGCACATTACATGAAAAGCATTTTTGCAAACATATTGTAAGCCGGTTCTATTGTGTCAAGTAAATGTATTTCCTATGAAATGAGTAAAATGTAAACACAGCATTGAAACATGCTCGGAATACCCGCCCTTGACGTTTTGAAGAATTGCTTGGCTTGCAGAATTAAAAAGTAATTTAGAACTAAATAGGAAAATATAATCCTAGCACAACTGTACAACTTTGTCTTGTACTAAGTACACAATTCCTTATCTTGACAGCTATTCAGCTGTTGTGAAATATGTGGTCACTCTGTTTGTTCAGATTCAAACTTTGACGCAATTTGGTGTAAACTTACATTTCTCACAATAATTTTAATGAAGAACTACAAAGTTTATAAAACATTTATAAGTATCATACTGGACTGCGACTCTGAGACTATAAGAAGAAAGAAGCGTGGGATGTTGATTCCGGAGAACTCCGAAATCACATAAAAACTCGAGGTAACAGGGCATAGAATTCTTTAAAATTTTTAATCAAAACAATGTTGGCTTTCATTGTAATTTAATTAAATTAGGTTGTACTAAAGAATTGTTTATATCTAATGCAGTTGATACCAAAGTTGTCGACATACTAGGAGCCTACTGATAAAAGCCACTAGTAACAGGTTAAACTTTTGTCAATTTTGTGGTAAGTTGGTCGGTCCTACTAGGTCGGTCCGTATTCAAAAATTAAATGTCGTTATCGATACTGAGTGTTACATAGCTTGACGACCGGCTGCGCCAAATCGCCGCACTGGATGAAATCAATTTCTCATTTTTGTTTCTTTTGTATCTGTAGGAATAACTCTAAGGGAACTGAGATTTTGATTGGTATGAACATAAATATTTTAGTATGTTTAGCGGTCTGCTCTAATAAGAATGGACGCTTGCAAATGAATTCTTGCTTGAAAGGGCTGAAATTACTTCCTCTTTGCCTGTGTACGAGTAACACAAAAGATATTCGCATTTGCCGTGGGAAATTTCCCATATGCCACGTTCATTCTCGGCTGCGAGCCATTGTTTACTGCCGGCTCAATAAAAGTGCATATTTTTGGAACCTAGGAACTTATTGATGGTAATTTCTATGACCCCAGCCACTCACAGAGAGTTTGCTTTACGCCTCTGCTTTTATTTACTGTTCTCCTTTTATAGGCCAGATAAAAGGCAGCCCTGGTGGAGATCGTTCGCAGAGTAACTGGGATAGCGACAAGAAACAGACACTTGAACGGAAAGCACCTTACACGACTCAACCATGAACAAGCTAATCTGTTTTGCTTTCCTTGCATCTGTCATCGTCCTTACATGTAAGTAGAGTCAGTTTTCTCTCATTCCCATAGCTTCTCATAAAAATATCTCGATAGATTTAATTTTTTTCAATTTTTTCGTTAATCGTATGCCAAGCTCGCCTTAGCTATACGGATGTTCAGATTTAGATTTTAACTTTTGATTTCAGCTTTCAGATGAAATCAATTACAGCTCTTTTCGTGTCCTGGACTACGTTTATTGAACCTGTTTCTTCGTTAAAATAAAAAGATAGAACTGATTCGATATTCCTGACACAAATATGATTCGTACTAGAGTTTGCTCTCTTAATTGGATTTCTTTTCGTGCGAGCTATGATCGGGGTCGCGGAAACCTTTTTAGTTTTTATTCTAGGGCGCAAAAATTCAACTTTTTAAAATTAAAATAAGGCTAACATTTCCTCAAAAATTCTATACTTATAGATCGATAGTCGTAAGTGATGTTTATCACAGAGTTGAAATCCTAGAAACTCCAAAAGTCATTGCATTCCTAAAAAATAAACAAATATATACAGTCATAAAACTTAGAAACAAATAAATAAATTAGTAAGCACATTTCCGTTGGTTTCTGTTCTTGTTTTCTTTTAGAAAAAGCTAACACATATTGTGCGTTTCTTGGCTAACAGGAAAAAAATGGCTTGTATTATGGTTGGGTGTTCGATTGGATTCACTTGGAAAGTAAATCGCATAAACAAACGCCTGTGCTAAGACGGTTAAACTCAAATTATAGTGTTAAATTCTTAAGTTTAAAATGTTTCGTTGGCTCGGGCCAGATGAAATCAAATACATACTGACTTTTATTTTATTTTTGCATTCCAGGTGCTTTCCCAAGCGAAGAAAGAAGTGAGTAACTAACGACTTTATTAATTTCAAATTGTCGATTGTATAAAGGGTATTGATTTATCATCAGTCGAGGCGTTGAAAAGGGTCCAGCAAATCGCTGCGACACGGCAATAAATTTTATCGTATACGAAACACACGTTCCATTTCAAAGCCTGGTTTTTTTTTTCGTATGGAAATGAAGATATTCTACAGGCATAAATTAGAAATTTGCCGATTAATTATCCTTAATTTTTTTTAAACATAGATATGTGTATACAATTGTTTATATCTGGCGCGATCTTACTGCTTTTTCTTTTTCTTTTTTTTTTCTTATGGAAGAGTTTGAAGAATGTTAGCATAATTCTAAAATTCCTGTTGTTATATCATAACTCCTACACCTATCCAAATAAATAGTGTTGATTGTCGCATAAAATTACAGCATTCTCAGTTTGTTCGCGAACTTTACTATTCGAGTGCCATAATTAACTGAAGTTGAGAAAGAAATGCAAAATAGAAAGCGGTATCCTGGCAGTACAACTGAACTTGAATTCTAAAGAAAATCAAAACATTCACAACAGTCACTTTCCTTCTCAGTTTCTTTATGTCAAACGCTACATTTACCCGCTGGGAATGTTACAAAAAGAATCTGCCAACACCAGCTTTCTCCAATATTAATAACAACTATGGTTTTCTTTCCGCATTCATGGAAGTCTCAAGATGTCGACAAACGATGCCGGTAGTTAAAGTTTAATATCACGTATTTCCCAGCAATAACAGAAAGAATGTAAATAATCGGTCGGAAAACTTTGTCAAAATTCCATCTTGTGTAGAAAATCGATAATATGTTTACTTTGTTTACTTCTGTAGTCATTGACTGCACACCACAGGGAACTGAAAATGCAATCCGGCAAAGACTTGTTTATTTTCCGTCGAAAGGCAGAGGCCAAAAATGATATTAATCATTTCATTCACCCATACTCCGTAATGTGGGAATATTAAATATGACGAAGCAATAAAAGAGAAATGTTTGTTTCTGTTCTATACAGTAACTGCGTACATTTCACAAAACTGTAATAAATCATGCATCTGAAGTCTTTTCTTTTCAAATTATCCACTGAATCCAACTTCAAAGAAACAGAGCTATACTTTCTCATAAATTTACATAGCTTATAATGCGGAATGGGCAAGTTCCCGCTTGGAAAGCGCAGTGTGTCAGGTGTTTGTATCACTAACACCTTTTCAAGTGTTTTTCTATCTACATTGCTTGTCAAAAGTTCGCATATCAGTCATAGTAAGATTAACATAAAACCTTTGCATCTTTGTTAACGAATATTACTCAACAGTCGCATTAAAGTAGTCAAATAGTTTAAGGAGATTACGGATAAATCACTTGAAAGTTGATGTGTTATGTTTTTCGCCGTGAGGATGGAAGGTTTGAGCTGATGTTTCGAGCGCTAGTCCTTCGTCAGCTGAGGGCAAACCCTCTTTT
>JANVCJ010079431.1:0-11455 GCA_026413505.1 Epizoanthus ramosus | reverse complement strand
CCCCCCCCCCCCCCCCCCCCCCCCCCCCCCCCCCCCCCCCCCCCCCCCCCCCCCCCCCCCCCCCCCCCCCCCAGCTACAGTATTTAGCGCATTGTGCATGTTCGTGTTCTATGAACAGGTTAAGTGAGGATCGGTGGTTCTATTCATGCATATAACAGTTGTGTGATGTGTTGGGCTTGTGAATTATCATCAGTGTTTTGGGATAGAGGTAAGTGCATAGGCAAATCGTTGCTCAGACGAAGTTAGACATTCTTCAACTCCAAACGTCTTTGAACATTCGGACAAAGAAGCATTTTCCTCAATCATAAACGCACATGCACGGTTTAATGAGCTTTAAAATAATAATGGTCAAGATTCATTGACGATTCAATCCTTGGTAAGCAGGAGGTAAAGTGGCATTTGCCTCTGTTTTAGTATAAAACTGTTTTCTTCAAACTAATAATAATTCAATAAAAAGTGGACATAAATCTATTAAAGAGGCAGAGGAATTGTGAATAGTAAATAATTAAACTGCAAGATTTTCAAACTTTGAGTTTAGTATCAAAGATTGTGCTCAGCTATGAGATATATCAGAAATAGACGATGAAAATGATTTCCGTTTTCTATTGAATTCTCAGATTTTAAATTGTTTTAACGAACTGAATTAGAAAGAACCGTTGAAAATACCCGAATTGTATATATTGCTAGATAGTCATGATATATCTCATATTCTAAGGGTATTAAGCAGATGGAACAGAGCAGTGACCCACTGGATCCCATTACATCAATATGTAATGTTTTCTTACCTTTAACAATATTAACAATAAATAAGCTCAAGATCTTTATAAGGAGAATTCAACTCTGTACAGTGTTTGGTGTTCACCTGTATAGGTATCCATCCGGATCCAAATCTCACCTACGCAGTTGAGCTGGTGAATGCCATGAAGAAAGGAGAGCATGGACTTGGTGCTGCTTTTGACGGAGATGGGGTGAGTGTTGTACTTTTCAATTGCAATTCAATAATGGCAATCTAATTTAATTTAATCTGATAATCTGATCTAATCTATATTTTGTGGAACATAAACGTTTCTTATTTATAGAAACCCAATTATTTTTATGTTCTTTCAAAACGTAAATGGCTGGTAAATTAATTTTAAAGTTGCATTTCGGTTTGGGATGAGTATATTACTGAGTTTCGGTTTGGGATGAGTATATATTATTGAGTGTCGAACCGTCCCGATTTTGGCGGGATTGCCCCAGCTTTAGGTGCAGTGTCCCGATTTTTGCGAGGTTCTATTTCCATACATTTGCTGTAAATGCCCCGACTTATCAGGTGAACTCTTCCCCATACATTTGCTGTAATTGTGTTTAATCTTGAAGAAATGTCCCAATTTTTCCCCAATTTTGAGTCCGCTCTTTACATTCAAAGTCCGATCTTTACATACAAAGTCCGCTCTTTACATACAAAGTCCATTCTTTACATACAAAGTCTGTTCTTTACATACAAAGAAAAGGCCTCCATACAAAGGCCTCCCTTAGTATCACGTGTGTGGTGCTAAGGGCCTTGTGTTGTCTAAATTCCAGTTTGGAACTTCTTTCTCCGCAGGATCGCAACATGATACTTGGGCAGAATGGATTTTTCGTCTCTCCCGGTGACTCGGTTGCAGTAATTGCCGCCAACTGCAATAAGTGCATTCCGTATTTCATGAAGCATGGTGTTAAGGGATTCGCCCGCAGTATGCCTACTTGCACAGCTCTTGATAGAGTTGGCAAGCAGATGGGAGTCGAGTGTTTTGAGACTCCTACTGGTAAGGAAATGTATGGTCGGGTTACAGGGGCGAATTTGTGGCTTGAAGGGATTCGCCCGCAGTAAAATTGGTACATACAGTATGTCTACTTGCACAGTTATTGATAGAATTGGCAAGCCAAGGAGATGTGGGTCGAGTGTTTTGAGACTCCTACTGGTAAGGAAATGTATGGTGGGGCTACAGGGGCGAATTCATGGCGTGACGGGATTCGCCGCAGTACATGTATATGTCCCATCTGATCTCTACCCAGTTCCTGTTTTGGAATTCATTTGCCCGTTTAGTTGTGAACAAGTGGCTCAAGCCTGCCTGCAGATGCTACTTTTCCTTCGCAGTGAAAACTGCTCCCTTGCTTTGGAAACTTAAGGCCCTGACACACGGTGCAACGTTGCATGCAATATTGTGCGCAACGGGTCATTGTGTGTCACCGTTTGAAATTCTTGCGAGCACTACTGCGCAAAATATTGCAGAGGTAGAACCCAATTCGACTTCTGCAACATTGCACGCAACTATTTCAACAAATTTCATCGTGCGTCCGGCCTCTGCCAATCACGCTCTATAGTTTGCTAACCGCTGACCCAAAGTTCGCTTTACGCTGGGAAACAAACAAAATGGCGGAAGCCACACATGTTGCACGAAGTGTTGCAGCTGGGTGACACTGATTGACATAATTGCGGGAAATATTGCGTGCAATTGTTGTACCGTGCATCAGGGCCTTTAGCTTCTGCAAACACGATAATGAACAAGTTTCTATAGCTGGGTTTACCGCAGCCAGATTTACCTTATCCAGGCTTTACCATAGCCATGTCAAAAATGATTAATAAATCCTACTTATATGTACAATAACCTGGTTTTATTTGTAATGTGATAATGTACTTCTGCTTTTACAGGATGGAAATTTTTTGGTAATCTGATGGATGCTAACAGATTATCAATATGTGGCGAGGAGAGTTTTGGAACAGGTTCTGATCATATCAGGGAGAAAGACGGAGTGTGGGCCATGCTAGGCAAGTAGTGATTGTAGTCTGGTCAGTCGCGTTTACATGTTTGTACTATTCGGGAGCAAAACTTGATTTTGTTTCACAGCTTCACTGGTGTCGGATCTGGGCTGAAATGTGGTTTGTTTACATTTTGTTTTCCCCCACTTCAATCCCACAATACAATAGTAGCACAGACTTTGAAATTTCATTCAGAAAATTATTTGAAATGTACAGAAATAACGGTTTACTTTTCTTAAAAGCAATAAATTGCAGCTTGTCTGCGTCTTTCTTGAGTTGTAAAATGTAAACAAACTGTGACGCAATAGTGAAACAGGCAGTTAACCTTTTACTGACTATATATCATTTCCACACATGTGACAACAATCATTATAAAGTTCTTTAACAGAGCTGACTAAAGCCCGGTTCACACTAGCGACGGAAGCAGAAGCGGAGACGGAAGCGGAGACGGAACAAGCCTTGCGTTCTAGTGTGAACCAGGAAAATGGAGACAGAAGCACAAATGGAAGCTCGACGGAAGCGGAGACGGAAAGAACGGAGCGTTCCTTTTTCTTCCGTCGCCTCTTTAGCTTCCGTCGTGCTTCCGTCACTTATGTCGGAGTGTGAACCAGAACGACGGAAGCGGAGATGTAAACGGAAAAATGAACCAATCACAAAGCTCTTTCCAGTCCCTCGACCCTTGTCCCTTGTGATCAACAACGCGCAAGCGAGGCTATGGGAATCAAAGCGAGGCTTCAACTTTTGTTTCCGTCGTGTTGGTTCACACTTGGACATAAGTACTTACGCTCCGTCTCCGCTTCCGTCTCCGTTGCTAGTGTGAACCATGCTTAAATCAGATTATGCTATATAGTGCTTTTATTTTTAAAATGTAAAATTTGTAATAATATTGAATTTTCTGTCTTGTCTTGTCTCATCTGTAGCTTGGTTATCAATCCTCGCCTATCGAAAGACGTCAGTTGAAGAGATCCTGAAAGACTTCTGGGCAACATATGGCAGAAGCTTTTTCACAAGGTAAGCGGAAAATTTGCAAGCATTAGATTTTAACGTCACTGTTAATATTCTCACACTGTCAACTGTCTTCGGTTGATATGGTGATTTGTTTTCTAAATGTTGTCGTGTGTTGCTATGTTTTGTCGTGTTTGTCTTGTCTTGTCTTGGCTTGCCTTTATCTGTTATCATCCCTGAAAATGAATTCAGCCAATCATAGGTCAGACCGCTGTTCTAATATCCGACGATATCGTGGGCAATTTCTTCCTTGTTGATAGCGAACAGAAAACATTTAATATGGAGAAAAATGCGCGTTGTATTATCGTGTATAATCCTCCACGAAGAAAGAAACCGTGACAAGTCATGCACATCCCTAATTCCCGCCAAAACGTGTCGGTTGCAGTTGCTGCGTTCGCAAACGCGGGAAAACGTGGAGTGCGTGCAGCTTTGAAGAATGAACTCCTCGACTCATCCAATATACACTGAAGACAGTTGTTTTTGGTAGTTTTGTTAGGGACGATAAACATATAATCGAGCAGTTTTATTGCAAGCCATGGCTCGACCAAACTCTGCTTGATATTTTTCAGAATCATGCAAAAAACTGCTCAATTACGTACAAGTATCGTCCCTCATTATACAACTGATGTACTCTCTGCTCTGTTTTTCTCCTCGTATTTTCTCTCGGAACTGATGTCATCTCGTTTGCTTGTGTCTTTTTCTGGCTTCTACTCTTATCTCTGCTGCTATAAGTTTATCCCCTTTCCGACTATTTTCAGGGGTGGCGAATGGTCCCTTTAAAAACGCCAGTCTCGGCAAAATATGATCAGATCTCTAAATCTCGGACGTTTATTTGCGTGTCTCGAAGTCGCGTTTCCTTTGTTTCTACTCTGTCTCGGAGTCTCGGATTTTCTTCCCAAAGTGGCTCGGAGTCTCGCAAATTCTTTATTTCTTTCGATTCTACTCCCTTTCTTCGACCCTGCCGAAATACCGCATATCATATATGTCATGTATACGTCTGGTTTTTGCCGCAGACATGATTACGAGCAAGTAGGAAGTGAGGGCGCTAACAAGATGGTGGAGATGCTACGAAATGTCGCCAACGACAGTTCACTAGTTGGAAAAATATTCAAGGGAGGGGAGGGTGAGGAACAGAAGTCGTATGAAGTTCAAATCGTGGATGACTTTTCCTACACGGATCCTATTGACGGAAGCGCAGTGAAGAAGCAGGTAAATGCTCATTTCTGGCATATTGTTTGCACGTTTATACGGTTATACTGGTTTTAGTTCTGGCATTAGTCTGGGACCAGCGTGGACAAGATGGAGGTTGTCGTCTCAACTCCACACTATATAATGTCATATTCTCTACCTGTCTTTCCCTCCTTTTTTGCGAAAATTAAGCAACTTTTAAATTACTACCTTATAGGTATTACCTAAAATTCGCGCGTCATGAAATTAACGCGAATTTGACAATTTCGCATTAATATTATTACGCGGGAATTTTGTAAGTGCGTTAATTTCGACAACCTTAATTTTGTGGCGCGATAATTTTAACAGCAATAATTTTCTTTATTTATAGCATATCAAAACACACACCAAAAAAACGGGAACCTTCGTACTCATAAAAATAACGGAAACCAGTACGAATCGTACAAGTCTTTGCTCATTTGTTATTTTTAAGAAAATCATAAAGGGTTGGATCTTTTGTATCACTCAATCCACATATTTGTTTGTTTATCAAAAAATTTAACGAGATCAGAAGTAAGGTATACGGTTGTATTTCCCCAAATAAAGATTTCGTTTTGTCAAAATGCAAAGTGTTTGTCTGCTCGCGCTAATTTTCTTGAAAACAAAATGATACCTTCATTATCGCGTTAATTTTCTAGAATTGATAATGTCGGCCCCTTCAAACTATGTCGACTGTTCCATCACTAGATATACACTCATTAGACTTGCGACTGTCTATCTGTACTGCAGGGTATTCGTATCATCTTCACGGACGGCTCTCGTATCATATTCAGACTGAGCGGGACAGGCAGTAGTGGGGCCACTATACGACTCTATGTCGACTGTTTTGAGCCTGATGCTTCCAAGCATCAAATAGACACACAGGTATATGTTGACCCGGCGGGGGGAGGGTACTACCTTAATTATTGTTTATTATCATATCTGTATTTCACGCACGTTCGTTAATGGCCGTATTTCACTATTACGTCAGTTTATTTTCGTTTAACAAACTCGAGAAAAATAGGTAAAGCTGCAGTTTACTTCCTGTAAGAAAGATAAACCATTGTTTCCTTATTTTAAGAAAGAAATTTGTGAAGTCTCTGATTATAGACTTTCAAAATCCGTGTTACTGTTGCATTGTGGGATTGAAGTGCGGGAAAAACAAAATGTAAACAAACGGCAGTTCAGCCCAGTTCTGATACCAGCGAACCTGTAAAACAAATTTGCTCCTACATTTCATTGTTCATACAATCGTACTATAAATTTGATTTTAGACTTTCAAAATCAGATACAACATAAAGTTAGTGGTAGCCTGACCTCAGACGCTAATTTTCCTGAGGTGAGGCTGAGTTGGTGGATTCGAACTTTTATCAGCAAAATAAATCACTAAACCTATTCTGTTGTTATTCAAAGTAAAATCTAACTCACTTAGTGACAAGCAACAGTGTTTGTCCTGTCTTTTCACTTTCATTTTCTTAACTTGGACATTTTTATGTTCATTTTAGCCCTTGGCGACATGTTGGTCAATAATATTTTTTTCTCTTTTTTGTTTCAGATGTATCTCAAGCCATTGATCGACATAGCGCTCAGCATTTCCCAACTTCAGAAATTCACTGGCAGAAATGCGCCCACTGTAATAACATAGCCCCGAGAATACGACATTTTAAAAATCATCAGTATTAACGTAATATGGACCGAAAACATTCTAGAGACAAATATATTTCTAATTTAATTTTTTTTAATGACGGTACGGTGTGGACTTTGTCTTTTAACAAAAAATACAGTAAGAAATACCCCATTTTTACTGCAAGCTATCACAAGTATATTCAGTATATATATATAGTCATAGGGCAAAACCATTGATGTTTTGAGTGAAACCATTAACTTGTCAAGGGCGGTATCGATTTTGCTTGAAACAAGACTAGAGGGACGTTGTGAAAACGAGCAACCTGGCGTCAGGGTTTGCACTACTCCTGGAATATCGCAATACAATTCAAAACTACCCTGTGCTTGTGTCTTACTATACAATCCAAGAGCAATTTCTTGCTGTCAGTGAAGTCTGTAACCTGGCTATCTGTCGCTATAGCTCAAGTACATGTCTCACAATAAGAGGCTGATATCAGGAGCGAGACGGCTAGTGATATCTATTCATAACCGCCATTCTGGTGTCAGTTTTCATTGCCCCACACCAACTTAATCAATCCCAGACTTGACAATTACAGGGTTGCCACGGTCCTTGAAAATCCTGGAAAGTCCTTGAAATTGGGTCGTGGTCCTTGAAAATCCTGGAATGAGTAAACAATTTCTTTCTTAACTTCCAAAAATAATAAAAATAAGTTGTTTGTTAAAATATTTTTGATGCGACGTTCTAAAATAAAAAAAACCGCGACTCCGGGAGGCTTGATTTTTCTCCAGAAGGTCCCGGATTTGCTTGAAAAGGTCCTGGAAAGTCCTTGAATTTTACGTCCAGTAAATAGTGGCCACCCTACATACATACATACATACATAATCTTGATCTTAATCTTGCAATTATATTGAAGCTCAACTTTTACCCGTGTTTGTTCTTTCAGCCTTATAACTTCAGTAATTTATTTTCAAATTTTACTAATGCTGGGAAAATAAGAGCAGAAAAAATCTTAATCTTTGTGCAAACATTGCTGGAATAGCCTCATTTGACATATCAAAATAACAGAAGACCCCGTATATCCACCCCACACCCCTTCCTCCTTCTTTCAATAATTTGGAAACTGGTCCTTCCCCTTCCGTAAATAACGCACCCACCCCTCTCACCTCCCTCTATTTCGATCTTTCTGTCCAATTCCGTGTCTTTGAATTATTAGAAAAATGTTCATGACCCCAAATCTTGATTGTATAGTTAAATCTGAGAACACCCCCCCCCCCCTTACGGGCCCCGTGTAGTATGTAATGCCTAGGTTTATCTATGTTTGTTGGGGTTAGCACTTGTTTCCATCGACCGGATGGGCGTTTCAGGATTTTAGCTACAACATAAGGGTTAGGGTTATGGCTGATGGTAGGATTAGGCATCCTAACGCTAACTAAGCCCTACCACTAACCATAACCCTAGCCGCTGTCTTGTCACTGAAATCCTGAAACGTCCCTTCAGTCGATTGAAACAAGTGCTAACAGTAACATTTGTTGGACGGGGCGGGGGCTCTAGCAAAAAGAAAAAAAAAGAGATTGATAAACCCTTGGTACTGCTAACACCATTAGTTGCCTAAGCGTCTCATTAGCAACGAAAACATTTTATTGCTTTAAAGAGTAACTCTTCATTGGTGGTCGACAATATACCTTAAATATTTCCTTTACATCAAATATTCACATCAATTTAAGTTTTAAAAACTTTTCAACAGCATCTTTAACAATATTTCCAGACTGCGCTGCACAACAAATATTATACATCTCGTAAATAAGTATACTTTTATGAAAGTGAGAGGCCGTAAGAACCTTCGTGACTCATGCAAGCTGGTCATACCCAAGGCCTGACGCGACACGAGGGCAACAGCCGCCATGATAAAAATAACTAAACGCCAATCTTCGGTTTACGTCGGTAACCCGTAACACTGAATTCAAGAAATGACAAAAACTGGACTAAGGGCCTGCTTACATGGAGGTAGGGGACCTCAGCTAGGGAACCAGTCGCGTAGTAGTGGTCTAAAACTAACCCGCCTTTACATGCAATCTTGAAAACCCGGGGTAGAGTTTCTCGAGACTGTCACGTGGTAGCTAAACATGTAAAACCTATTGATACCGGAGTGAGGCGAGTTACTAAACCTTGAGCGTTTACCGCAGCAAAATATTAGGGACCTTACGCAACCAAAACGGTAACGTGACTATGAAGGCAGAAAACAAAAGGTTAAAGGGGCTATGTCACGGCTATTTCAAGGCATTTTTGCGATGTACCAAATTCTGCACAAATCACAGGAAAGCTAAAAATAACAGGTTACCGTGGTAGAAAAACATAATAGAGATGATGGTAAGTCATAAAGGAACGTGGATGGTTAAAATTGGGGAAGATTAAAACGGATTACAAACTCTCAATTTAATGTCGGTCCAGGCTAGACATTAAATACGTTAAATCCATTCGCTGTCAAAATTGTGTTTCTTGTATTTAGACACTTTTTGCACTATATAACCATTTACCCATTTCTTGTCATCCTGTTGAGCTTACAACTTATGTTTCATGACTGTGAAGGCTTTGTTCCTATCAAGACTTGAGAGCATGCGCATTACCATGACATAGCCCCTTTAAGCGGCAGATTGGAAAGAGAAAGAAGTCGCGCTTGTAAGTTAATGATTGCAGCAGGTAGGAAGACTGACATATGTTAGTACAAAAGAACTGAGCAGTTGGCCATCTACCCCTACAATTGGTGGGTCATCACATCAAAGACCTGGTCAGAGTAACATATAAAATAAACTCAGTAACAGGTCTATAAAGGCAATGTGTTGACTTGAGTGGGTCGTCATGTAGTGGCTAGAACGAAGGACACTATTGGACAACCAGACAATAGCAATAACAATGATGCACACCTTTACACTAAACCTAACCTCAGTCCTGAAAACAAAGGAGCTCCTTCGTGACTGTGAACAATAACAGACAATAGCACTACATGCTTACTGACTTGAGTAGCTTCAAATTTTTAAATGGTAACGTCTGGGATTGGTTGAATTCGTGTTATAAATAAATTTGGACCGCTTTGGCCTTATAAGCAGACACGTTATATCATTGGCCAGAGTTTTTAAAGCATCGCGTATATCGCGAACGGGAAACTGCAGACCGCCATTTTTTTGTTTGGTTGAAGCTTTACGTATGTCAACGTGCTGCTATCAAACGTCAAAACACGCTTCCTCACGTAGAAAACGAGAGACGGCAAACGTACCGACCGCCAGCCGTTCCCGGGAGAAATTTACGTGGTGTTTTAAAATACCTCTATTAAGGTGGCTCTTGATGGTTTTCAAGTTTTCTTAACACATAAAAACTGCTGACATTTGTTGATATTAACCCTAACGGTATTTTTTGATTTTTGCATCAGTAAAAAAAGTGATTGAATGTCAAAAATAGGGTGCATATGCGACCCTACTCAGTTGTCGTGGAGGCTAATTAGATTGAGAGTATATATAACTTTTGATATGTTGTCTTTTGTTGAAGAGTTATTCTCCCATCGCTTGAGGAACAACTGTTTTTAAACTTCTACGAGATGTTGTAAAATCACTTGTCAAATATAATGACATTGTATATTGGAAACTGGTACAGGACATCTTTAGCAGATTTAGATACAAGTTACGGTACAGAGGTGCGATAACACACAATGTATGGTGAGTTATTATAGTATCGTACAGTGTATGGTGAGTTATTACAGTAACGTACAGTGTATGGTGAGTTATTACAGTAACGTACAGTGTAGGGTGAGTTATTACAGGCCTGCCTTGCATTCTGACTTGACCTCCTGACAGAACAGTGCCACTAATGTTCTTATTTTAGCACGACTCCACAAGCTATTACTAGCGATCATAACCACCGTGTGTAAATAAAGGCATTCGCAGATCTAACATCGCCTCATCGCATGTCCGCGTCTTGTATTTAAATCTGTCGCGACGGCTATTAAACTGCCAGCTAGACAGTATAGTTTTTTACCCAGTAGCTAAAGTTGAAGTTTTATAATTACTCTCTTCGGATGTTTCATACTCTGGTCATGAGAGATTACTGTTTCAATTGTTTTTAATAAGACAGTAGGATTAGGGTTAGGGTTACAGGTGGCTGGCGAAGAGAGGAGAAAAGATAAAAAGGTTGGCCAGTTTCGCGACTATTAAATTGAACTGGCCTTCGAATGCATTGCAAAGACAAAAGATTACTTTGTGATATAACCCGTCGTTTTGAAAATCGCGAAATATAATTGGTTAAATAAACTGGCGATTCGCTACGGCGGGCGCATCTTGAAAATCGTGGGACGATCTTTTGACTACGGTTCACGCTGAACTTTCGTTCACTGTAATCTGATTTGTCCTCGAAAAATCGTCTGAATTAGTGAATAGGAACAGATCGATAGACAATAATCGCGACCGTCCAGAGCAGCTGACTACTCTCTTCAATTATGTCGGATTGTCAAAAAGTTTACGTTGTACAATTTAGCCTGACCTCAGACGCTAACTTCTCTTTTCCGCGTGAGAGATCCTTTCTCGCAGCAAAGGAAAATTAGCGTCTGAGGTCAGGCTAATACAATTCACTTTACAAAAAATTAGACCATTATTGACAACACAACGCCAGAGATAGTAAACCATATTAAAATTTCTCGTGTTTCCTTGCAATCGTGTCTTGATCATGTAGACCACATTTAGAAGGATTTATATGAAGATTCAAAACTGTGGTTACAGAAGTTATAATCTAAACCAATTCTTCTTGTTTAGGGGTGGACCATTTGACTTTTGAGGGGGGTGGGGGGGGGG
>JANVCJ010079420.1:0-11456 GCA_026413505.1 Epizoanthus ramosus | reverse complement strand
AACTAGGGTTCTACGTCGGCGAGTAAGGCAAATCAAGATGATTAAATCAACTAGAAGTTGATGTTATGTGTTTGTCGACAAACACATAACATCAACTTCTGGTTGATTTAATCATCTTGAATTGCATAAAGGTTTGTTCCATGACCTTGTATCACTTCCATGATCCCAAAATATATGAGAGCAGTGGGCAAGCCCAGGAAAAACCCCTATACCTGGACGGATTTTAATTTAATTTTAATTTTTGAAACAAACGTTTCAAAAAACCAACAACAACCAAAGATCCGTTTGGGCGGACAAAACTGAGTTCCAAGACTATTCCATGACCAAAAGCCATTTTCCCACGACCGTATAACTACCACTTGTGTTAAATGCACATTGCACAGACTGTATTATATACTACTATCTAAACAAGAGTACGCTCAAATTATCTATGATAAAATGTAACCATAACTTGTAAATATATGCGTTATTCCACAAAATATCCATACACCACACCCACAAAAAATACTTGGTTGGAATCCCCTTGCATATATAGTTGTGGAAATTTAACCCCATCCATTGAACCCCATCATCTCAGTATTTCCAATGGCCTTCCTGTGGGACTGGTTGTTCGTCCGTCGATACGATACGATGAAGACCATCATCATATTATATCATCTGGATCTATGGGTGCGCAATGGCTAGTGCGGCCGATCTGCGCTTTGGCAGTGTGGGGATGCAATGGAGGCAGCTGATGGCGACCTAACTGTGCAGTTCTTTCTGATCTGCCTGCGATGCTCTGCTGCAACTGTTCTATTGGCTTCGCAGGCACCTTTTCGAACCACCAGACGCGATTTCACTCTATCGCACGCTGTGTGCTCCCAAGAGGCAGAGCTGACGTTGAAGGCCTTCAATGAAGCTTTAAAACGCTTCCTTTGACCTCCTTGGGAGCGTGGGACTACGGTGTGATATGAATATGTTCTGTAACCCAAAGTAAACTTTTAAAATGACCACGATGAAACCTTTACTTCTTAAACTTGCGATTTTAGCCGAGTAGAATGTTGGAACCCAGTCTCCAAGCATTTGCCACACGCCGGGATTTGAAAAACCCAATGGAATGTAAGTTGTCAAAATCCCCAATATCCTATTCAAAAGAACAACATGCAGGTACTACTTACCAAGGGGCTTTACAGCTACTGCAACTGTGGAAAGAAAAATGCTAATAAGAAGATATTACTTTTCTTAAGCCCTGTTTACATGGAGAAGGGTCACCTTCCTACATAGGGTCACCCTATCTAGAAAGGTTACCCTTCTCTATTGTATTTCGGGGGTCGTTTACATGAGAGGAGGATCACCCTATACGGAGGATCACCCTATCTGCTTGCAGGGGTCACTCTCTTTTGGAGGGACAACGTTTGCCAGGTAAACGCTCAAAGTAGGGTTACCCTACTTAGCAGGGCTATATTTTCATTGTTGGTTTTCTGCAGCCGATGTTTGTAATTAGATATTTTAAAGCTCTGCTTGGCCATGCAAATATAACATCTGTTGAACGGGTGTTATTTTTTCTAAAACCTAATTATCGGCTCAGTTTTCCGAGTCGTCCCTCCTCAGTAAAATTGCATATACATGTAAAGGAGGGCTATGTTTTGACCCTAGGAGATATGGTGCCCCAATGTAAACAGGGCATAATTCCAGTAAAAATAGCGGAATAGAATATACGATAAGTAGTTGACCACAATTGACAGTCGACATTGTGCTATACGTTTTGAAGTAAATCCAATAAAAGTCTACCAAACAGTGCTTGTCTGTATGTAGTTATTCTCATAGTGAGCAGCATTTGATACGAATGTATGCATCTCTCAACAGAGGTCTGAAATCAGGATTACTACAAAACATGTCTGATGAACTACAATAAAAAAACAATTACCAGCACAAACTCCTCTCTTGATGTCTCCTATAGTATCTTGAAGGGCTTCAAACGTTTCCGTCTGATAAACGTACTGTGGATCTGATGCTATGGATACGAGTTCGTTTCTGTTTACGTTCTTGCCGATGCCCAGAGAATAGACACGGACGCCTGCCGACTTTAGGCCGCTGGAGGCCTCGTCTAGTTCCTCATAATTTCCTCTGTCCTTTGTCTGTTGACCATCAGTGATTACGAATGCCACCTACGATAAAAATCATGCACCACAAACAAAATATATCGTTAGGAAAAGATGTTACAACACACAGATATAGCAGTGGAAGAGGTTAACTTAGACAGATAAGAAGACTGTTAACGGCCAGTAAAGAAGAAAGGAATGCGCTGCTCGCTTAAGCAGGCGTTGAGTGCAGCAAGCATGACCTGAGCACCACCAAAGGACGCTACGCTCACACGAGTGGATGTCCAAACAGCTCAAATATTTTAAAACACTTCGCCAGTGCTCATTTGATCAGTAACAACGCCCAAAACGTCCCCCTGATATCCAAACTCATGGCAAAAAGCATATCATATTATTAATTAAAAATTAAAGACTTTTACTTATTTGCAGATGTAGTAAAATATAATTTTCCATGTCACTACTATTCCAGGGACAGTGAGAAAAAACGGATAGAAAAATGACAAAGTTTGTGAAACTAGTTTGTGAAAATAATCCATCAGTTAGAACTTAACTGATACTAGATTTAATCGAGTAACTATGTATGTTTGTGATGTACCATGTGATGCCGGCTTAAGGATTGCTCGCAATCGCTTTAATAACTGTATGTATTACGCAAGTTCACAAATTACAACATACCTTTTGTGAATTTTTCCGCATACCACTTGCCTCATTAAACACATTTTGCTCCGCAAGCCTGAGTGCCTTATCAATGAATGTTGATCCACGCAAATGCGGAAGAGTATCGATATTCTGGTTCACAATATCCGAAGTTATCCGTTGTCCCTGAGGATCATCAAACTTGAGCACAACCCTTGCCTTGGTACTGTATACTACTATAGCAACATGTGTTCCATTAGGAGCGATGTCGAACTTGCTGACGACTGACTTCAAGAATTGCTTCACTCTTGCAAAATTCTTTCGGCCGATACTTCCAGAAGAATCAACGATGAACGCCAAGTCAAACACTTGTTTGCATTCGCTTACTGTAATAAATATAGAATCACAGTCTTAGGATATTGTCAGCATCCTATCTGCCTAATAACAAGATGGTAGAAAGAGGGGTCAAGCCAACAATGGTCACAATGGAACTCATTTCTTCACGTTTACAATAACTAATTAGTGTAAGTTTTAGATCCACGTTTGGTGTGTTAACCGCAGACCTCAAAGCGCGGGTAGCGGTTTGCGGTTAGACGTTAGAAGTTTCAGGTTTTTCAGCAATTTAGATCGACATCAGTTTTCAGGTAAAAAAAACGCCGCCATCTTGAATTATAGACAGCTTGGAAGTCCTTCATTTCAAATAAAACAAAAAATGTGGCTGAAAGTTTGGTTCTCTAATGTCCCAAACGCATCGAATAAAACGAAAATACCTTATTTCACATAAATTTACCAAACATAAGTGAGAATATCCGAAAAGAAAGCCGAAAAGGGCTTAAAGATTTGACATACCTGAAACTCCCTTCCCCGAGGTTCAAACGTGGACGGCAAACGACAAACATAACCTCTGGAGGCTAGTCACGTGACCTCTAGAGGTTTGCGATCAGACGTATTTGAAAACAAACGTGGATCTAAAACTCTCTATTAAGACGTTTCAGACGTCGGCCTTACATGAGCCAACTAATAAGCTAAATCTATTGTTCCAGCTCAGCATTATGTCAGTTCTATATGGAAGAAGAATGCAGACTACGTACGGAATGGTCTAAGCAAAAATAACAAAAGAAGTGCATTTTACCTAACTATGTTAGATAAAATACAAATCTGTGCAAACCTAATCCGCCACTCCAGAAACTACAAAAAGACTGTGCCCGTCTACCCAAACGATCCCAGAAAGCAATGCTGCAAATGCTAATTTTGCATCAAGGAACAAAGCAGAATCATTAGCCTGTGCGAATTGTGATGAGATTCAAATAATGCATTTCCTAGTTGCATTGTTTTGGAGACGAGTTAAAGTAACGAGTATTGTCCTAAAACAAATTCTAGCTAAACGCTATTGATGGCACATTTTGTAAAGCTCTTGTTGGAGCCGATTGCTTGCTGGGATTGTTTGGGTGGACTGGAGTGGGCAATTGGTAAATTTAATGTTTATATTCGTCAATACATTATATTTCTACATTGCATAGTTCTACATTGATTATAATTGAATAATGATGTGACCACTGATGCGAATACAGCTATGGATAGATTTTGGAAATGTGCAAAGAAAATGGTAAGAAGCATTAGTTTTTCCCTGCACCTAACTAAATAGTATTACTGCACGAAGTACATCAGATTCATCAATATGAAATATTTTCAATAAGGCATCTTACTTTTATTTGAAATTGATTGCACTCGCGTGTGGAGAACACCAGCCGATGCCACTCGGAAGATATCTTGTGGATTTTCCACCACAGGCGTCAACGTACGGTCATTAGGAACTGACCCAACGACCACTGCATACGTTCGAGCACCAAGGTCGCGAAGAGGTTTAACGGCTTGACTGTACGGTTTAGCACCAGATGCTTGCCTGCCACCTGTGAGTAAAACAACAATTTTTGGACCATCTCGACCTGAATTGGTCAAAATCCGTGAGGCGTGCTCCAAAGCCTTGTCTGCTCTTCTGGCGGTTCTCAGAAGAGGTGCACTATCGATCTTTCCCCTTAGATCAGGCTCGGTGAACGAGGCAATGGTTCTCGGATTAGTGCCATATATTGCCACACTGGCACGTGGACCGTTCGGTGAAATATTAAACTGGTGTACCATGGACTTGACAAACTGTTTATGTAATATATAATCCTGCGTGCTGATCCGAGAGGCATCCATAAGGAAAACCACATCTGTATTCGAAGGAAGTGGGCTGGAAGGAACTGCATAAGATAGAAGCAAACCGTTGCCATTTCACTGAACGAAATCCAATTTAAAATACTCTTTAGGCTTTTTTTCCTTTAAAAGAGCTACTAGGATGAGTTATTCCAGGCATGGAACGTATTAGATATTTAGTGTCGTCCAGCCTATAAATTTAAAATAATAATAAGCGTTCCTTGTTTTCAACAAAATATTTCTTTTTGGCACATTCTTTAACACACATGCTGTGGTCGTAATTAGCACGATGATATAAGAAAAATGTGTTTATTAGAATGAGCGTTTAACTTACTGCTACATCCCTACCTCCTGCAACAAATTGATTTATGTGGGGGGAGGGGAAGAGTTAAAGTAGTCTTTTTCAACAATGCAATTGAGAGTAATTGAGAGTTTCTCACAATTTCCGAAACATTCTATCAGTATCAAAAGTACGGAGCCTCCCCCCCCCAAAAAAAGACACCTTACGATGACACAATCCAACGCGCAGAAGTTGATCCAAACTTTTGCTTAACTCAATCCATAACCAAACGTTGTGATGGATTCGCGAACAGAACCCAGAAACAATTTCGTGATTTCATAAAAAAATTGGATTTGAAGGCATTAAATTTCGCCTTGAGTTGTCAATGTTATGTATTAAAACTAAAATGCCTTTAAATTTGAAAATTGCCGTAACAAACATAAGTTTGACTTAACCATAGTTCATGCGGCTTTAAAACAACAAAACTTGAACCTAAAGGAATAACCCACTTTCGATATATTAAAATTCAGCCTAAAACTGACACCAATATGAGACTCTGGGAAATAAAAATGGGGTTGCGGTTTGTTCCCAAGAGTTTCGTAGTGATGACGTCTGTTGTTTTCTGGCTGAATTTTAATATATTGAAAGTGAGCTATTGAATTCCACCTTCAGTTATCACACTATTCTTTAGAGAGTGAGGTACTACGTCCATACAAGAACATTATTAAAATCATAAAAATCGCAAAAAATTTAAGAAAGGAAAAGATGAGTTAGACAAATTTTACTTACTAAATTGAGAACGAATCCTCTTTGAAGTTGGTTGAGCTTCCAAGGGAAGATATCCCAGTCCTTCCACACTGAATATGTCCTGGTCTTTTTCTACCAGCGCTCTGAGTTCGGTACGGCTGGGACGACCCCCTACTGCCACAACGTAGGTCATAGCACCCAGACTGCGAAGAGGTGCAATGGAAGTATCAAGACGCCTAGAATCGCGGACACGTGCCTGTCTTCCCGAAGTTAGAAGAACAACAAGTTTCGGGCCTTTGCGCACCGACTTCCTAATGAGTTGGACAACATGTTGGATGGCATTATCAATTCGTCTCGGTTGTTTTAGAAGTGTAGCACTGTCCACTTTTTCAGTAAAATCACTGTCGGTAAACGTTGCTACAGTGTCAGCATCCGTTGCATACCGTACTGCACTAGCTCGTGCAGTATTGGGGGAAGTATTGAAGTGATACGCCATTGACTTTATGAACGCTTTTTCCAGGGCAAAATCTGCTGGTGTGACCTCTTCGGACGCATCCAGCAGGAATATTACATCAGTTTCACGTTTTAGAGGACTTGTTGGTTCTTTAACGATAAAAAAAAACACGATATACCACTTCTTAATAAAAGAAATGTTATTTCCTTTGTTTCAACTTATACAATACACGACTTTTTCAGCGTACAAGTGTGTATGACAAGGGGATGTATTACAACGTTTTATAATATAATAGAGACGATTTCGCTTGACTGTCCAAAGATTGATACAAATGCAGTGACAATGTCAATGCGATGATAGGAAAAGCTAACGATTGGCTAAATCTGTTGTCGCAACAATTACGAAAGTAGAGGCAGCCAATCAGACGGTCGCATGACCGATGTAAATCAATCAGAGATGAAACTCACTGAATTGTTATGTCATTGGCATCGTCGTTTGCATTACATGATGGCGTGTATGTGAGAGAAGACCGCCAGTACTCAACGCGAGTCAAAATTCTTCTAAATTGTATTGGTCAAAATTTACTTTGACAATGCAATGGCAATGTAATGACAATGAGCTTTGGACAGTCAACCGAAATCGTCTCTATATTACGTCAACAGGTACCGCTAAAATTGTTACAAACACAAACAATAGAATTTATAAAGTGATAAAATGCTGTTTTTCCTTATTGCCGATATGCTGAGTGACAATTGTTACTCCAACTCGTTCATAAAAGACATACGTGTATTACCCAATGCATTTTTAAACCAAGCAATCAAAAGATAAACGCTCTGAAACACATTACGACAAATCTGTAACTGATTTCTGGGACTGTAGTTTCCTTCTGATCATTTTGTTTCACTTTAGCCTTGCAACTCTATCTAGTATTCTTATCTAATATTCAAGCAGGAAGGATTGAAATACTCACTTGCTTTAATACTGTTCAGCACATCGAATTTCAAGATTCGAGTTTCAAGACAAGCATTAGGGTGAGTTATACACAGGGACTCTTTGTTTAAACACACAACAACATCAACGCAAAACATGACACCAAAACTAAACAATGTAAAATCAAACTTACCTACAGGAGTTGAAACTGCAAAAAGAAAGAAATGTTATCAGCACATGGAACATAAGGTTAATTTGTTAGTACTGTATTTAATAACTTTAGGGTGCGTTTGATAGAGATCTAGAGGGGCGTTTATTAGAAAGAGACGTTTGTTTCGTGTTCCTGTAAACATTTCTAGCTTTCCTGACTGGAACCATTTTTGGGCTTATGAAGGTGATTGACAGGGTTGTATGGTCGCATTTTTGTTAGCCTGTCCTCATACGCTATTTTGCCTTCTAAGTGCGTGTTGGCTCCAATAACAATCGATTACCTTTGCATATAGATTTCTTTATACGTTCTACAGAATCCTGCAAAACACTGAAGCCGTTCGCTTGGAATACAAACTCTGGATGAGAGGCCATTTCCAGTAACTGGCGCCTTGACACATCGCTGCCTATACCCAAGGCATATACCCGTACTCCAGCAGCTTTTAAACCTTTTGACGCTTCATCGACATCTTCGTAGGGTCCCAGGTTTCTAGTTTGCTGTCCTGTTGTTATAACAAGTGCCACCTATATAACACGATTATGACATGTATTAGATATACATGGAAAATGTACAACATACAATTGGTTTAATAGCCATTCCCGAGGGGCTTTTCAGGACTAATTTACAATAATGTGCTGATTACTAATTAATATAAGATTACAACTATGAAAAATGTTGTTTAACTAGCCAAATTTTTAAGAGGTGCTTCTTCAGTTTGTATTTAAAATTGTTGACGGAATTAGAATTTTTAAGTTCGTCTGGAAGTTCGTACGTTCCACAGCGTTGCTGCTCTATACACAAAACAGCGCTGTGCCAAACTTGTTATCAAGAGAGGTATTTGGAGTTTACTGCAGTTGCGATCGGTTGCAGATCGATTTGTAAACATGGAGATCAGGTAACTATGTGCGTATTGTTAATACTGTATTTTTTGTCCGTGTACTATTAACAACTCGTATTTGATGAAACTGACAAATACTATATGTTGTTTAACTAGCCAAATTTTTAAGAGGTGCTTCTTTAGTTTATATTTAAAATTGTTGACGGAATTTGAATTTTTAATTTCGTCTGAAAGCTCGTTCCATAGCGTTGTTGTTCTATACACAAAAGATTTGTAAACATGGGGGTCAGGTAACTTCAGTTGGTGCGTATTGTTATGGTCATTTATGTAATACCACAATTTTGGTGCTCTTTAACAGAGCAATAATAAACTTGGAATATTTATTTTTAATGAGTAGTATTGGAGTGAGATTGTGCATGCAGTTCATAGAAACCTCATAGAGAAATTAGTATAGGTAACACCACTGTTCGTGCTTCGCACTCGTGGTATTACTGACACTTTCATCAAATACTAGTGGTACTTTTCATTAATTCTTCGAGAAAAACGGTGGTGTTTCCTGTTAATAGTACACCTACAAAAATACAATTCGTTTGGTAATGGTAAGAGATATTTTCGTCGAGCAAAGTATTTTAATAGCACATGTGTTATTAAGAATTTTAAAATTATACGGTAAGCAACCAATAAGAAGCTGGTATTTTTGTAGTTGTGCTATTATATAGTAATTCTCTCATACTTTCATACATATATCATCGAAACACTTTGAATACATACCATCAGATCGCCAACTACCCCTGAGTTAAGTTTTCTTGTGGTGTATTAGAAACATTAACTTCATTTAATCCCATTTTCAAATACGATCTGTTTTTACATAATTATTTTACCAATAATTAGGTTTGACATTCGAGAAATGAAGACGAAATTCCTAATCTTACTCTTATCTCAAGCAGTGCGCGAAAGCTTTTAAAAACTGTTAATTACAAAAAGCAAAAAAGACGTCAGTGTACTAACTACTGCATCTATAAAGGTAGTACGAAAGGTAAATTTGATCATGAGGTATTAGGAGTAGTAAACAATACGCAAAAACACACAGCAACTGTAACGGTGGCAAGAACCTTAAATGGGCAACTTCAAACGTCCTTCCCGGTGCGTTAGCAACATTCAATAAAGCATAGAATAATAACTGCTCCTGAACATTCGGTGCATACTAATATGCGGCAGAAATATAATCAGTTTCGCTCCGTGAGAGAAAAATGAGAAAGAAACCATACTTTCACAACATCATTTCTCATTCCGTGTCGTCTGTCAAATATTTCTTCCTGTGCCACGCGTAGCCCCTTGTCCATGAAGAAGTATCCATGCATTTGAAGCATGTTATTTATTCTGTTGGCCACTTCCTTGAAGGAGAGTTTGGAGTCCCCGATGTCGCTGAACCTTAGGACCGCCTTCGCGTCTGAACTGTACGCCACGAGAGCTACGTTGGTTGCGTTGGGTCCAATTTCAAACTCGTCTGACAATGATCTCATAAACTTTTGCATTTTCTCCCATTCATCCGCAGTTGTCCTCGTACTTGCATCAACAATGAAGGCCAGATCGAGTTGAACCTTGCACTGTTTAACTGGAACATGATAAATGTGTTGTTATTTACTGCTACATCGTTCTATGAACACAATGGGTTGTTGGATTTAGTTAAAAATATCAGTAAATCGGCAATGAAGTAGTAGTTGAACATAATTTGCAGCTAAATAGCAAACCTAAATTGTCAAACAGTCAATTTTATCTAAATTGTAGAAGAAAGAAATGAAATTACAAACTCGGAATGAAGATCAGGATCACATTTAATTGGCTTCCTTAGCCCGAAAAGGCATGAAAAGGGGAGGGGGGGGGGGGTCTAAATGACCCCTAATATTGGTTCAGTTGACTTGATGTCTAAGCCCAAATAGAAAGACCAGATACACAGGCCTTGTGTAACCTCCTTTTGCTAAAGCGTCAGATACCAGCGATATTAAGCCAAGACCCTCGATCATTGAACCTTGTTCACTGTGTAAAACCCAGCAGGGTGCAACAGTGTATGTACTGACTGTATTGCACACGAGGAAACAAGCACATTTCGTGACATTTCTTGTATTCAATTTTATAATGCAAACGGTAATTGATAAACATTCTCACAAAACCCAATTTCTAATTACTTACCGTATTTCGATATAGGTCTTGTTTGAGATGGCAGGTCATCGTATGTCGGAACCACAAGGATATCGTTTGGCCTCTCTACAATGGGTCCTAATTCCCTGCTATCAGCCTCTCCTCCAATCGCCACAACATATGTTTCAACACCAAGACTGCGGAGAGCTTCAATTCCGTAGTGCAGCGGTTTTGCGCCATATGCTTGTCTACCAGCTGTCAGAAGGATTGCTATCTTCTTGCCATCACGTGCTGAATTGGACAGAATCATTGCTGCATGCTGCAGAGCCCGATCCATTCTTCTTGGTGTCTGCAGCAGAGTAGCGCTCTCAAGTCTTTCAACAAAATCAGGATCTGTAAGACTTGCTATCGTGTGTGGATGTTCGGCATATATCACGGAGCTTCCACGAGGTCCAACAACGGAAATGTTAAAGTGCGTTGCCAATGACCTAACAAAATCTTTTTCTAGATCGTATTCAGCCGTACTAACTCCTCGAGATGCGTCTAACAGGAAAACTACATCCGTTTGCTGCTCGAGTGGACTGAAAGGAGCTAAAAAAATCCACAAGAATTAGAGATTTGTTAGTTTATGACAACTATTAACTAGAAGCCATGGATAAGACGTAAATTTACTTCGAGTGCTGTAGCAACAGACAAGTTTTAGCCGAAGAAACAAAATCAAGTTGAAGACTGGCAGGCACGCTCCCAACCACCCACCTCCCCCCCCCCTAGAAAAGTTTACAAGTTTAGGTTCTCTAACATTTGGGATTTCCAGAGTTTTTAGGGCATTGTCGCTCAAAAATATATCAAGTTGACGACTGGCAGGCACGCTCCCCCGCGCGGGCGGGGGGGCGGGGGGGGGGGGGGGGGGGGGGGGGGGGGGGGGGGGGGGGGGGGGGGGGGGGGGG
>JANVCJ010079409.1:0-11457 GCA_026413505.1 Epizoanthus ramosus | reverse complement strand
CTCCTCTCCTCTCCTCTCCTCTCCTCTCCTCTCCTCTCCTCTCTTCTCTTCTCTCCTCTCCTCTCCGCTCCTCTCCTCTCCTCTCTTCTCTCGGCCTTCTCTTTCTTATGATGTAACCTGGCCTTTAGGCGAGGCTGCAAAGCATCATCAGGCGAGAAAACAAAATGGCGGCACAAATCACAGAAACGTCGTACATCGCTCTTTTGGGCCTTGCTGAGACTTTTAGAACGTCCAACCCACCCAAGATAAAGCAGTGCATCCATTGCTTACAAGCAGTATTCCAATTTCAACCCCCACCGGCGATCCAAGCAAGAACTCATCTTCAACTGGGTCAACTGATTCATTTGTATGCGGAAAATGTCGACTTGTCGCGTTCGCACTTGGAAAAGGCGGTAAGATTTGAGCAGTTGATTAACTTCACTGTCGACTAAACGTTGATGCAAAGACAGTCTAGTAATCACTAATGTACTAAAACTTATCATGGTTGAACTTTTTATTCATTGCAGATACTGATTTCACAATCTGTATCCTTTGATCATGATTCATGGCAGCGGTTGATTATTAAATGATACATAATTATTACATACATATTACGAAGAATCGTGCTTTGTTTTATACTCAGTAGCTCCTTTATTTTCAGCAGGATACAATAAGCCATTGAAGAACATTGAATCAGACATCTTTCCCAGAGTCAGGGACTCTGGCAATCATACGTAAATAGAATCGGATCGCGGACCGGACAGTGCTTTGACTTAATCGTGCAAACTAAACTGAAATATTAGTTATGATTTGTCTGAAACAGAAACCTATGACAGGGTAAGAATCGGGCTACAAAAAATCCGGAGTTTGATTATGTTTGAATACTGAACTCATTTGAATGTAATCGGTTTCATTTGATTGGATATACCAATAAATTAAATTCATGGTTTATCAACATGTACATATAGTTTAAGGTAACATTTCAAAAGTTAATGTTTATGATCATAGTACACAAACAGTTTTAATCTATTTGATAACTGATGTGATAGAATGCAAATTTTGTGATTATAAACATCTTAATAACTGAGTGCAAGGCCTGTCCAGGAGACCAAGTACAGACCAAGTGGAGCGAGGTCTGTACGGAAGACCAAGGACAAAATACTCTCCCGGGCAGACAGAGTAAACAGACTGAGCTCACTTGTATTTATTTTTGTTTCTTTCGACATTGTTTTGAAGTCTGCTACAGACAAAAAGTCTGTACGGTAAGTTACGGACCTAAGTTTCAGCCAATCAGTGCGTGTGATTTTGTTATTGGCCCTAGAAATCAGAGTTGTCATATAATAAACTTACAAGTTTATTATATAGAAACAACTAATCTGTTGTCCAATTACCATCCACGTCTGGCTTTCTGGATGTGGTGATATTAGCAGGCTTATTATTCACTCGGCACAATCAAAGAACATGAAGAAGCTAGATCAACAGAAATGTAGGGGCATTGCATTTTTAAAAACATTTTTAACCAGCAAAACATTTTAATATATGTATTTGTGTATATATAATTAACTGCAGACAGTACTGTTTTGGCCTACTGGGCCTCATCAGTGCAGTGCTGAAGGTAAATGGTGTAGCATTCCAAAGATTCTTCTATAAATGATCAGCCTCCAGCCTCATGCTTCGTTGAGTGTTTGGCATTAAGTGACTCAGTTAACTTGATTATTGAGCAAGAATAATGCCTGGCACCCACAGGATCGTTAATTTATTGCATTTATTTCTTATTCAAAGATTACCAGCTTGGCGTTATTTAGTGTGTTTGAGACTGGCAAATATCATTCAAAAATCTGAAAATTAACTATCTTCATCGTAGTATAATTGATATAATTTGTAGTTAGCATTTGTATTAAAATGTGAAACAGATCAGTGGCAAACAACCTACCCCCCCCCCCCCTGGCCCTTTGGGGCATGATTGGCTGGCTTGGTATTAACATCTCAGTCTAGTTAGTCAAGTTACATACAGGGTTCAAACGTCCTGGAAAATCCTGGAAAAGTCCTGGAAAAATCAAATTTTTAGAAATGTCCTGGAAAAGTCCTGGAAAATTCAAAGAAACATTACTGACAACTTCAAGTTGGGCATTGCGTACTATGCATGCACAAATAAATAGAAATTCGTGACGTTTTTGGACAAAATCACACTAATTTGGAGGGTTGTTTGTTTAGAATTTCCTTATATTTTTTGAACACCATTATACCAGTTGTGCACTGTATATATTTCTGTTTTTGTTCATTGATGTGTACATTTTAAGAAATTATGTCCTGGAAATTTATTAAATTGTCCTGGAAATGTCCTTGATTTTTGCTTGCAACCTTCTGTACGAACCCTGGTAATAATAATATATATGGCTTTATTCAACATTCTCGCATTAAAAATAACTACAATGTGTTTACAGGATAAAAAGGGATGTAACATTTATACAGTTTAAGAATCATCCCTAAAAATCATTGCTATACAATTTATTAATACGAATAAACCAAATGGAGAGAGGTCATAGATAATTCAACAGCAGAAAGTTCTCCCGTAATCTTCCGTATCTACTGCCGCTTACTGCGAAGCAAAACTGCCACCTGCTGCGCGGTTATCTACACCACTGTTGCACTTCACCCCGGGGCTTGCTTAAATAAATAACGGTATCTTTTCAAGGAGGTGATACGCAGTTACATACATACGTAGCCTTTTAGTTATCATTTTATTTTGTATTTTATCATTGGGAATAGAAAATTGAGACTTCTGTTATCTACAACTGCGATGTTGTAGAAATGTACCGACTTGTTCTAGATTTCCGTAGAACATCTCAGGGACACACTCGCAGTACAAACGCTGTGCATATCGAGTGCTTTTTCAGCTTTTTGTTTTTTAAAAACGCGCTTCGCTTTGTCTTGGCCTGGCTCTCACTCTCCGTCCGACCGCGCGCGCGCGTGTGTGCGTGTGCGTGTGAAGTAAAAAAGTAAAGTGATACATTTATATTGCGCCTTGTGTGTGTGTGCGTGTCTGTATGTGTATGTGTGTACATATGTGTGTATGTGTGTGTATGTATGTGTGCGTGTGCGTATGTGTGTGCGTGTGCGTGTGCGTGTGCGTGTGCGTGTGCGTGTGCGTGTGCGTGTGCGTGTGCGTGTGTGTGTGTGTGTGTGTGTGTGTGTGTGTGTGTGTGTGTGCCTGAGTTTGTAAATATTGGCCTTTGTATGCACGTGTCTAGAATAATGTGATCATTTTTTTCCACACAATGGCAAATTACTAATGTTTTCTGTTTCTGTATGAGACAATTACTGAAAGCACGAAATACACAGTTGAACCACATTGTTGTCACTCAAATATTTGCGGAAACGAAGTTCGGGAACGTGGGAAATAGCTTTAATATCTAGGAAAGAAAGTATGCAACAATTCGACAAACTCTGAAGGGACAACAAATACTTGTAATTATAAAGACGTTGCCGTATTTCTCAGTTGGCTGCAAACAGAATCAGAACAAAAAGACCATTTTAATTTCTGTCTGTTAATATTGATTTCAAAATCACTTTTGGTAAAGCAATAAACATTTAGCAAGCTGAATAATGAGCTTGAATTTTATCAGGTTAAGCTAAAATCAGTTTTAATCAGATCTTTCCTGTATTATAAACCCAGTTCTGTGTCATTGTTCTTTCTCAAAGAATTTCTTGAGCAGAAGTGTTCCTATATACATGTATATCCAAGTTGTGCCAAACCGTGTTATTTTCCCCATTATTGCTTTTGATATCTTTGTTAACCCATTTAGTGAAGTTTATTATAGGTACTGTATATAGACAGAACCGGTTTTCCTGAAGACGATTGTAGTTCCATTTACGTTTGGGCAAACACAACTTCATCTCATTACTCTATTGAGTTGTTATTAGTAAGTATATTCAGATATTAACCCGCAAGGCGTGAGATAAGTAGCGGTTGTGGTTAGTGATACGCAAAGTTACGCGGTTGAGTCCGAGCCTTCTTGACGCCAGGAAAAGATTTCAGATAAAGTAGGAGTCTCTAAAAGAGTAATTATTGCTATGGGTATCCTAGCTGTTTTTCTGTAGTAAGAAAATTCGGCTATCCATATGATGCACTCGGCACTTAGTTCTTTAGTAAATCGATTTTAAAATACCTGTCTAAGGCCGGCTAAGGATGATTGTTGTAGTGAGTATCACGTCATCTGATGGCCGCATATTTTATACCGCTTACACGTACATAATAACCTAACGTTTAATTAAAAAGACATTTCCTTCATTATTTCTAAAAAATACAAACCCGAAAACGTTCCAATTTAAAATGCCATTACATTTACAGACATAAATCTACAATAAATCTAGCAATCGGCCAGTTTGACAAGGCCGACCTACGCGTGAGTGAGAAACCTGTCAATCGTTCTCAAGTACTGACAAGGCTTAAACTGCTCAAACTCTCAAAGAAATCTTGACCATTTAGTTGGCCCTGAAGCTTATAATTAGTGTACGTCCTATTTTTCTAATAATTTGACTTTGACTCTATCAAGATTAACGAATCGTTTTATAAGCAGCTGCGGCCTAACTGAAAAATAATTGCTCGTAGAATGAGCTCGCCTGGAGCCCATGAGTGTGGAGTTGCGATCACTTTGTCTTGTGTTTTGTCCTGCTCTTAAGATTCTCTGATAACACAATGAAGACGTATGGCTTGAAAGATAAGTTACTCGAAGTATACAGATCAGAATTCGATTCTCATCCTCGTTATATAGATATATTTATCGTTGTTTTCACAAGACTCAAAAAACGATGTCGAAGATTGATGTCAATTTGTGATCCAAGTCGGATGTATTGAGCGAAACGTATTTGTATTTTTTAATATTTAACGGCATTTAAAATCCATACAAATTCTTAGCTATAGTTACTATCCTCTGAAGTTATAAAATATTATTATACCTCCAAAGAACAATGTTTCAGTAATCAATCTTCCACAACCCTTTTTACTGTTTTACCTCATCTTGTTTTGAAGAAATCAAAAGTTCAAAAAGTTATTACGACTAGAACTTATCTGTCTTTGTTTGAATGATTCATTAAAGTTCATTTTCAAGTGCAAGTACTTTCTGGCCTGGATAATGTGTTCTCACTGTTTATCGGATATTGTTAAACTTTGTTTTGCTTACAGTTTAACTCGACTTCATAACAAGCAGGAAATGTATGGTAATCTTGTACATTAAACCGTCAGCTTTGCCTTGGGCCAAGAAGGAAGGAATTGCGAGTAGCAAATCCATTAATAATTTCAATTCTATTCGTCGAATGTAAAGATTTCATCACTACTCTTGAGCATCCATAATAATATAATTAAAATAGTAAAAATAAATTTAATAATAATAATAATAATAATTAACAATAATAATAAGTCATAGCAATTAAAATATTAGTTTTCATATATATATAATTTAGTCCCTTGATGACTTTGGGTAAAAAGGCCAAAACGTAATACGGATTTCAAAATTGGGAGATTTGTACACATATATGTTTCTACCCATCTTACAAATTTCTATCCATCTCTCTTACAAATCACTGACATGAATAACACGAAGGACGTCGTATCTAGCTAGATGAATTCCCGTCAGTGACTCGGAAAATTTATGAAACTGACACACTATTTCCACTTACAAAACTACTCGGCTGAGCCTTACTCTTAGTGTCGTTCTATTTCTGACTCCATTTAAAATATATATTATCCAAATGCATTATATTCTAACATTAGCGGTCATTTACGTTAACTTAACGGTGTGGTTAAGAGATTGATAAACTCGTCAGAATTGTATTGAAACCACTAAAAGATTACTGAATATATTTTACACAAATTTATGAAGTGCCGTAGGTCTTTCTGCGACTCATGCATTGCCGAAATTGTATACCAACTGAGGAAAAGGTGAATTATTGAACTAATCATGGTTTTCTATAGTGAAAACCTGGACTGAATGATAAACTGCTTACAGTATAGACTTTTTTCCACCGAGGGCGATCGTATAGAAGTCTTTTAGTATTATATCAATATCGACAGATTATACAAATCGTCGTTTTCTGTGTTATTTCTTTGCTCAGGTCGAGTCGAATTTGCGATCTAAAACACGTTCCATTCATTTTAAAAAATTTCATCATGGATGTTTATCATGTCAGTAGCATTTAGCTGTCCTCAAGGACGCAGATATTTCTTGAAATAACATTTTGAAGGTTTTTTTACTAGTCATTATGGCGGAGGAGAATATTTCCCGTCCAAAATCCCTCAAAATCCCTGAATCAATCGTTTTTGCGGTTGGATTTCCTTGAACCCGTCTCCTACTTTGTGTATATATACTTGTTTTATTCAACTTGTTCTCAGTAAAATTACTTTTACCAGCCTAAAACAGGTCAATTGTTTGGTTATCGAAGCATTTTCTCTTTAGCCCAAAGCCATAAATGACAATTTAATGAGGCGGTCCCTAAACAAATATCTCACATCTTTAGTACATGTTTGGCCGGCTAGCTAAACGAGTATCTTGAGTTTTCCGAGTACTGCATGTAGAAAGACAAATAAAACATGTGGAAGCATTTGCTGTTGAATTTTCGTGTTGTGTCTGGCTATCTCTTTTGTCCAAGCTTGTTCAGTATAGTATCGAAGGATCAATGAAAACTGCCATTGATTATGTAAAAACTTCCTTTTTCTTCTTCACAACAATTGCCGCACCTATTTTTGTAAGTTTTGTTCTGTGTGCCTCATCCGTACAACAACACAGCAGAGCTTGTTCTGTCACATACTGTGTCTATGTCGCATTAAAGAGAAGTTCCTTTGAAGGAACAAAGATTCTGCCCTTTCTTGTACTAGAGCAAGAAATTGCTTTGATAAAAATGTAGATTCAATTTATAGGAAACACCTCAGTCATGTCTAAACATAATTCTGGCTGCTAGGATAACTGCGGTAAAAAATTTGCGTGCCAAGCAAACTCTTTAAGCTTCTTTGTTCGCATATTTATTATCAACTGAACAGCAATTTTAATTTCTACCTGTAACTTTAACAAATTCAGCTCACGCTCTTGACCATCCTATAATTAATTGTCTTTCACAGTTACTATCCATCTATACCTTCTTTTATTCTGCCGTTGTTTCTGTGTTATAAATCTTGAACAGTTTCTGTCCAATCTGTTTGTTTGTGTTATGTAACTAACCAAAGGCAAGCCGGTAAAATGAGCTGGGTACTTACCAGTTTTGACTTAGGTACGTATAGCATCCAGCATATAGCAAGTGAACGTCGTAAAATATGCTGGCTTTTAATGAATTCCTTGAGACAAAAAGCACTATTCACTAGTGGCTATATTCACTTCGCGTTTGATCTCGTGTCTTTTGTTATTCCTTCCTTACACTACGCTTTTGTCATTCTCTTTGTCATTGTCTGTCTTCCTGTTTGTCTTGATTCTGTCTGCATGTGCCGACTCGTTTTGTCGTGGTTCATTCTTTTATTGAGTAATTAACTAATTAAATGAGTGAGTGGGTGGGTGAGTGAGTGAGCGAGCGAGCGAGCGAGCGAGTGAGTGAGTGAGTGAGTGAGTGAGTGAGTGAGTGAGTGAGTGAGTGAGTGAGTGAGACAGTGCACGATGCCAGTAGAATCTATAAATACATTGCTTTGATAAGAACCAATTACGTGATACTGTTATTAATCGATGGTAGTGAGTTGCATTGAGTTGTACACGTTGGACATTTCTCATCGCTATTGCCGAGACCAACACAGTACAATTCCTCTTCCCGCTATACTTTTGTATTCCAAAGAAAATACTTGCACTGGCTGCAATCACCAGTAGAATGAAAGTATCGATTTTCTGTAAATTTGCCGCATCGCATACACACACTCTATTATAAATCACTGAGGACTGTTAGCTATTTTTTGTGCAGGGAAGGGGGGGGGGGGGCTAATGAAAAATGCGGAGGGGGCTTTGCAATTTTTAGATGATGGAGGATTTGAAATTTTCGAGGGTTGGATACTGATAATTATTATTGTCTTGGCTGACTTTGAATGGACTTAATTTCTCCTTCCCCCTGCACAATAAATAATGAATAGTCCCTCAACATCAACTATTTATGAAAGTTATGAAGGGTAACTTGTTTCCCTTCAGCTGACCATATGAGATTATCAAAAACCTTTTAAATTGTCAATTTGAAACCAATTAGCCAATGATTGTAAATTAGTCCTGAAAAGCCCCTCGGGAATGGCTAATAAATTGTATTAATTTCCCATGACACGAAACAGAAACTCTATAACAGAAAGGGGCCCTCGATAGAGCTCGTGGCTGACCTGTTCACTATATCAATCGATTAATCCTTACTTGCCAATCTCACAGCTCAGAGATAGATTTATGATAATTGATATACAGCATTACTAGCCCGCTAGTGTATATGTAAATAGAATATATCTGATGAACTTGTAAACAACAAATTTATCTTTTCCCACATGATGACCCTTGCATGGATAACATTGGTCCTCAGGGTACCCCTACAGGGGAGCTTGCACTAGCAATTTCGAGACATGCTACTAATTGCATCACTCGTATCAGTTCCTTGTTTTAGAGGTCTGTGCGTTTGAAGAAAGAGTAACTTACATATTTATTTATTTCAAATAATCAACATTATAATCAAGAATGTTATCTATTATTAATTATTAACAGCAGAAATTTGTGGTCTTACATACGAGAACCATTGTAATTTATTGCAAAAACAATATATATTCAATATACCAGAAAGTCAGTTTCCAGATAGTGAAATACAAGGCCAGTGTCAGTGCCAATATAATGACAGTCAGGAGGGAAAGACCGAGCAAGGCAAATCCTCCTGACTTGATGGCAGTTGGCTGATACACTTTGTATATAACTATGGAGACTGAACACAAATTTTGACACAATATTCGCAAAAAGTGATACAAATTTTTATAAAAGGCAAAAAATTAAGAATCTAGTGTCTTTGACTTAATAGTTATCATTATATATCCTTTTAGAAATATTATTGAACTGAAAGTAATATTTACTAATATTTAATATTATCCATGCACTATTTATACATCAATGGAAGATCCCAAATAAAGTTATATGAAATGTGCTGTCGTTTTCCGTCAGTTGGGGGAGGGGTGAGTGATATTTTTGACGATCGATTTGAAGGTGGAAATGTTTTCTCTTCTCTTTGGCCAAACGCTGAACACATTCCACACTATTGTTTTGCAGTCGGACCACATGTGGCGTTTGGTGAATCAAGCTGGGCTCGTTTTTAGCCTTATTTCAGAGACTTCAACGGACAATAATAACTCAAGGATTTGCGTTAATTCAAACAGTTTTTCACGGAAGAACTCAAAACAATTTAGGCAATTTTATTGGAGATTTTCAAAAATGGGGTTAGTTGCACTTTAAATATAAAGTTAAAAGTTCTTGCAAGTCGTCAGTTATCGTAGCGCATGAAATGACACTGTTGAGTGCTCTCATAAGCGTTACTTGTTGGACAATGCTTAAAATTGTGATAACGTCTACATTCAAGTCCTGGCAAATTGTTGGGGGACAGACCTCACAAAATGCTGGGGGTAACGCAGCGATGGACGACTAGCCTTCCCATCCAGGGGGGAGTAGTAATACTCTCAGTCGCTTCATGCTACAGAAATGACTAGCATCCCATCCAGGAGGGAGTAGTAATACTCTCAGTCACTTCATGCTACAGAGATGACTAGCATCCCATCCAGGAGGGAGTAGTAATACTCTCAGTCGCTTGATGCTATACAAATGATTAGCATCCCATCCAGGGGGATGTAAATGTAGTAATACTCTCAGTCACTTCATGCTACAGAGATGAATAGCATCCCTGATTCAGGGGGAGGGGTGGTCCTACTCTCAGTCGCTTCATGATACAGAAACCGGAATTAAGCGCCATCTCTGATAATCCTCGATTGAAGGCAGACTTCCTATTTTACTATTTTTAAGTATTAAAATATTTAATATATTTGGACTGCTTTTTTTGTTCGGACTGATACATTTTCAGACATTTGCTTTCTCCGAAACTTTTCGTGATTAAAGTAAGTTCTCAACTGACCATAATAAAAAAAGATGGCGGCTGTACATTTAACCACAATACCTTGCGAAACTAACACAACGAATAGGCACATAGAAAGTCATACAGTTTTGCAAAATTCGTCCCTGTAAGGCTAAAAACATTGTGAGTTTTGAAGTTTTTTGGACCTTTCAGTTTGTAATTTGTAATTATTTTGTGCCAAAATCAGACTGGACTATATTTGTTATTTAAATGTGATTTGCTGGATATCGGACACGTTTAGCGCAAGCTATTATTTCCGATATCCTGTACCAAATTTTTTTTATTAACTCATAATCGTAACATTATTCGAGAAGTTAGGATATCGGTATCATGCATCCGCGGTGTGGCCTGGTCAGCGTGATCGCGCATGGCATACAGTGTTCCCGGATCGTGTTCGCGCACGTCATCTGGTTATTTGTTGCCACGAGGCCATTCAGATGCTACGAGTACGAGTTATTTCTGTAGACTAGTTGTGCCTTTCGGCAAGTGCCAACGAGGTGAAATCATTTGTTTTTTCTGGAATTTCTGAAACCCTGAAAAAGAATCTCTGCTAAACTAAGGAACCCTGCACTTATTTGTTGGCTTGTAACGGCGATCAACCAGATAATAAATGTACTGAACGCAGCGATCAAGGAATATTTAGTAATTTTTGATTACACAACGCCTGCGTTCAATGACAATTTTTGGGCTATATGTTAACTATAAGATGTGTACAGTATTCTGTTCGTTTCTTTGATCTCAAGTCTTTAAGAATGTGTCGATCGACGAAAGAACACACTTGTTCACAGTTGAGAAGCGAACAAGTGTTCAGAATTGAGAAGCGAACACACTGGTTCTGAATTGTGGAGCGAACACGCTCGGGTTCTTAAGAAGCGAACTGATGCTGGTTCTAAACCGAGAAGCGGAGAACACGCTGGTTCTGACCACAATTGTGCCTATAACCCGATTCCTTGATCACCTGCTGCTTACAATTGAATTTACAAAGAGAAAGTCAAATGACGCGGGCTCGAACAAGGCCGAACAATGCGTGCACAAGAGACAAATGCAAGGTGACGTCACTGCCAAATATGGGGTATTACTTACATCCAAATATGGAAAACAAAAGGCAGTCACGCAGAAATTGAGATTTTTCTCCTATGTTTCATGATCTCCGCCTCGGCAGTCTTACCTCTGGGCGAGACTGCCTCGTTGGCAATTATATTTCACTTTGACTAAGTATATTTTCTAGCATCAACATGTGCCGGCAGCATTTCCCTCACTGTTAGTGATTGTAAGTATTAGTTATATATTAACCGATGAAGTGAAATGATCTTCGCAGTAATATACGCAATTTAAGCAATTGCGAAATAGAAGCCTGAAAAAATTTTCAGG
>JANVCJ010079398.1:0-11458 GCA_026413505.1 Epizoanthus ramosus | reverse complement strand
GCAGGCCAGAAGGATTAGCACTCTTTTGTAATTTTTTAGTAAATAGATTAGGATTATCACTGAAAAGCCCTTCTGGGATAACATGTCATCAATAACCATCATTTACCCTAAACATACATGTATACAGGCACAGAGAAACAATCACATAGATCCCAATTACTGTAAATTCCTTCTTGAAGTTTTTTCATTCTCTAATGAAATGCCGCAGCTAAAATTGGGTATTGTTTTCATACCTAGCTATCTGCATGTCTTGCATTACCTAACGTGGTGAAACGACTCTTGAATAGTAATATGTGAAAATCTTAGTTAACATGTAGTGCACAAATTATGCAGATGACTGAAATAACAAAAACTCTTGATTATATCTTGGTTACAAGGTGTGAGAAAGAAATGTCTTTGCAGAAAACAACAAAACAGACCTTTTAACAACAGCTGTGTGTTGTGAATAATTACCACTACGTGTACATAATTATGTATACAAAATGTATGAAGTATCGATAAAAATACGAACACTGATCAGAAATGAAAATTCAAATATGGTACAAGTTTTGGTCCCATACTGATGAAATATTATCCCAACTAGTAGTTGCCAGTTTTTTCTGTACAGAATTACTAAACTATTTCAAACAAAGAGAAGGATCAACTACAGAAAATGATCAAAACCAGTCAAACAAACGACTTTGTGCATCAAACCCCTCTGCAGATCTAGAGGTGCCACACACTGAACAGTCGACACAAACAACAGAAACAATGACCAAATATTCAACCATATGGCCCATGCACATGATTGAACAACATGCTACACGGCTGTGACAAACAGAACTTAAAAGACATTGAATTAATTACAGACATGTTTGTTTTGCCAGTGCTGTTCTCCCTTCTGAGAGATTTTGCCATTGGGAATAATGCCACTGGCAATTTATTAGTGACTTTCAAAAATTTAAATTTCTAGGACTGTGGTTATTAACAACGGACTGATAAATGAGTAAAGTATGGTGATTTTGAATGGATAATTTGTTAATAAAACATCTAGAATATGAGTATGAAAACAGTAAACAAGATATATAAATAAACACATTATTATAATTATTAATTATCTTCTGTATAATTTTAAAATACATCTGCAGAACTTTACATCTTCCATTCAATAGAATCGGCAACATGAAACACTGGATGTCATATGTCAGTACTTCAGATCTGAGATACACACACACACATTTGTTAGCAATCACAAAAGAACTTTTATCACTAATTTACAATTCATACTATGATATGAAAAGAGAAAGTACGATTCATAGAAGAACCACAACATCCCAATCACAAGCCTAAGTCCAGTTCGAAAAACTCCCCCATGATTAATTTATATGTCAAGCCCCCTTGAGCTCCTCATGATCAGGAAGTTCTGCAAAACCAGAGCTTACACAGCATGCCAGATTTACATTCAACAGTGTAATATATTGGGATTTTGTCCTCTGATATTGGCAATCCCTTCTATAATTGGGTACCTGTTTTCATCTGCCATTTTTCCCTCTTTAAATACTATAGTTTTAGTGCTTTGGGAAGAGGTGCTGCTCTCAAACATTTCATGACTTCCTTAGAACGGAAGGAACTGATGTAGGTCAAAGTTTAATAAAGCCATAATTCAAGTAAAGAGATTTAGATTAACCCTGCCATGCCACATTCACACACAGACTTTGGTTATTCTTCCAGGGTTCCTGCAGCTAACAACTCAGCAAATTTAAGACCTTTTTAAGACTTTCTGAGACCTAAATTTGTGAAATTTAAGACCTACTTTTCCTTCAAGCTATTACACAATGTTATAATACAGGTCGTTCTGTTCAACGGCTTGTGTGGAAAATGATTATCCACAAACTTTCGCAAAATAAAGATGCTTTTATCAATACTTTTTATACAATGTGAATCGATTTGAGAAACGAAAAATACTTTTGAACCAACATTTTTAAGACCTCAAGACTTTTTAAGACCTCAAGGATGAATTTGTCAAAATTTAAGACTTTTTTTAAGGCCTTGAAAATACAAAATGATTTTTTAAGACCCCGCGGGAACCCTGTAGTATTCTTAATTTGCCTCTTATGGAGTGTAACATATTGTTAGTACCATTTTCTTTCCAGGGTTCACACTACACTGTAAATAAAAATATGTTGACATTGTTGTTGCTGTACATGTAATTTGAGATTATTAAATTCCAGGAGTTTTCCATGGTAGAAAACAATTTTTGCAGGGCCAGGATGTCCTCTATTATTTCACAGCACTAACAGCACTAAAATCTTGTTCAAAAGTTCAGACATACATTTTACTGATACTGCTTCGAATCCAATCATTTATCTCTTTACCAAAACACTAGCTACTATTAATTTTGTGCAAACCCCAACATGTTTTGTTGAAGACTTTTCTCTACATAAGTCTTGTACAAGTTTTCTGGGAGATTTTATCACGATTTTTTCAAGGCTTGATCTGGAGAAACATTATGAAATTCTGAGACTTTTCAAGGAATTTGAGTAGTAGTGTCAACCCTGTCTTTCTCTTCAATGACACAAAAAAACTATTTGCTCAGATTGCATTTAGAGGCTGGTCACTTATAATCAACTAGGAGGGTGGGCCATTTGATTCTGAAACATCTAAGAACAACTACAATGTCCCCTCCACATGTACAGCTCCCTTAACGCAACATGACCTCCCACACAGACCTGGAAGTACACTTCCTCTGCTTCCACAAACACAATTAGAACAGATAATCCTAAGCAGTACTTGTTAACTTGAGATATGAGAACTCACTAAAAAAACCACCGATCGACATTCACTGTTCAAAATATATTGATTATTCCACTGCACAAAGTTGCTCTCAGAACAATTTCTAATTGCCAAAAAGCTTGAATTGTTTCTAGTTCACTTGTATTGTATTTCTAAAACTAGTGATGTATCAATTCAAATCTTAATATTGGAAGAACCACATGCATGGCTGCAAGAAAACACAAACTTACTTCTGCAGGTTTGTTGAAATCTTTGGCTCATAAAACATTGTGTAAAAGGAAAACTAACAGATCTTTAACTTCCAGGAAAGCCAATCACTATTATTATCTTAGTTTGTGTTCAAAGACATATATATATATATACTGGTATGGCAAATATGCAACATGTTGTAACGATAGTACACTGCTCAATATCCATGTGTCTAGAGCCGGGGAAATTGTAAATTATAACTAAAATTTAATTATAAATCATTGTAAATTAGACCTGAAAAGTCCCCCAGGGATGGCTAATGATCTCATTGCATTGTATAATTATGTACCATTTAGCTCTTAAGTCTGATTGATATATCATGTTGACAGTGCAAGTGTTATCAAATAATAAAAAGTAATAGTAAACATATAATTGCTATAAATTGGACGTTCAAAAATTCATTTTTTAAAAAAACATTTGGCTTGTACAACTGGATACATACAGCTCTGACGAAGGACACAGAAGGTGCCCAAAAATTTAGCAAAAATCAAAAGTATGTTAAATCAAAATTTTAACCTAGCTGTACATTTTACATCATAGATCAGTTAAAATCAAAACTTAAAACCATTTTATCATGAACACTGATCACCCAAACAGTATATATGCATACATACTATATTTATGCTCCCCTCAGGGCTTTTCAACATAACTTTACAAGAGCAAAAGTTCTAAAGCTAAAATCTTGAATTACAGTAAAACCTATTTGATAAACATTTTGCAAAAACCGATTAAAAAAACTGATTCAAAACTGTCGAACATGTCCTTCTTTAACTGGATCCTTGTGTCATCAATCTCTTTCTTTCTTTGCACTTTATGTCCATACTAATTAATACTAGCCATAATATTTACAAGCATTTGGCAAATAATACAGCTAATGCTGACTGAGAATATCTGCATATTTCATAAGTGTCTTCAGGATAATGGTATTGAATTTCTCATGTGTGTCAGAATAAAATATATCAAATTCACGATCTACAAATCTAACTAAGGCCATTATATATGTAACTGCTGATACAGAGATTCCACCTAATTTAATGTTTAATGTTTACAATTTAAGTATTCATCAAACCTGAATGCAATGAGAAAATAGTACAGACCACTGATTTCTGGATTGTTTCTGTATGAGCCTGACAAAATAACTGTGTTTGTCACCATGGTTTATAATCCACCACATTTGTTCACTGGTAGCCCACGCTGTCTAATCAGTAATACTTATACTTGTGTTGAATTTTATATTTAAGAGACTTTGTATGGAGAATATTCGTTTAGGAAAATGCTCAAATAAATGAATACAATAAACACTGTCGTTTTACTTACTTGTCTCTTGTGTTCAAACAAAGCTCCCTGGTGATTTGGTGGCCATTTTAGCCAGTATTTCTCAAGATTTTTGATTTTACCTTCCCTCTCAATAAGGGACTAGAAGGTTGCACACCGCCATTTCTGACTCGTTCGACTCGACACTCCGTGGTTCCTAAAAATGTTGCTCAATAGAGTTTTAAGTGCCAATACAGGCTTCTCCAACGTGAATTCTGGTGAACAAGGAGCGTCAAGACAAACGAGTCGCATCAAGACAAACGAGTCGCGTCAAGTCGAACGAGTCGGAAATGGCAGTGAGCAACCTTCTAGTCTCTTACTGAGAGGGAAGGTAAAATCGAAAATCTTGAGAACTACTGGCTAAATTGGCCACCAAATCACCAGGGAGCTTTGCTTGAACATAAGAGACAAGTAAGTGAAACGACATTTTCTCAAACAAATATTCTCCATACAAAGTCTCATAAATATAAATTCGACACAAGTATAAGTATTACTGATTAGACAGCGTGGGCTACCTGTGATTTGTTCAGTCTTGTTCCCAATGGGTTTGAGATATCCCCAAGGCTAGAACATAGTTTCTCAAGGAATCAGTACATTAAAAAAAAGGCAATTCACTCTATTGATCAGCTGTTGCTTCAAGCAGCTGGCCACTTCATGACTCTGGTTAAATCAACTGTACACAGACGTCGATACTGAATCGGGAGTTCTACTCTCCATAACACCATTCTGGTACATTTTGTCTACATGTCAAGTGAAAGGGCTGTCACCATGTTGACTGTTCGAGAATTCCATCATGAGTAGTGACTACTTATAATATATGCATGCAGCTCAGAGTAAATTTGAGTGAGCCTTTACCTTTCTCAAAACTAATTGGAACACAAAAGAAGGATTGCTGACACAACTATATAACTCTTCTGATATTTTTCACAATGCTCAAAATCATAAAAGGAAATACATACTTGCCTCATGACTAACTGAGAAGTGAGCCTGAGAGAATGGGCAAGTTGAGTATATGCACAGTCTAGAGTTACTTGTAAAAATCCTCTCCTTTCCATAATCACCCAACTCTAAACTTGCTATCTGCTTGTAATATTATCTGGGAAGAACCGTAATAACTATGGATGTCACTGCAGAAAATAACCCCCTAGCAATCCAGATGACCCTCCTCTACCATGCATTTTCATGACATTTTAAAATAAAAATAAAACACATTTTGTAGTCCTTCAGCAACTTTTGACCCAAATACTTGCCAACAAAGTTCTCTGAATTATAAAAATGCACCGTTGTTTCTTTCACATGAATACACAACTTTGTTAGTCCAGTCATCAACAAAATACTTCAGGCAGACTCTAAAAATTGATTAACTAATCTTTATAATATTTGGTTAACACTGTATAATATTTATCAAAATTCTTCACAGAACAATTACTGCTACACATCTGCACACATTTAATATTATGTGGCATATGAGTGGCTTGGAACCTGTGACCTGTGACCTTCAACAGTTTTTATAGTTTTAAAAACAAACTGACCACAAAATCTATCATGCCAGGTAAAGCACTGCAACAAGTCTGGGTGCCAAAATGAAATAAAAACATGCAGTTTTTAACACAACAACATGGTTGAACATTTAAGCCATGTTTTATTGGATAAATTGTTTATCTCTGCAATGCAATACCTCAGAAATTATTAACCTTTTGGCATATATATTCACATTTGCTAAACCCACAGGCAACACGCACAGGCCAGCAGGAGTAACAGAATAACACTTTAAATGTACCTCTTTTAGCAATGTAAAAATATCATAAATCATCAATCAAATGTCAGATACCTATGCCACATGCCAAGCCATACACATAATAAACATTAACTTTTACTATAGATCTCTGACCGGGGTTATCTTCTATGGATGAATTGCCTTTTTCCTACAGCTGCAGGACTTCCTAACTAGTTCCTTCTTATTCGAGTGTTGTTAATTCAGTTGACATGACAGTTTTGAAACACACAAATATGTCAGGTTGTCATGCATGTATTGTAATAATATCGAAATTTTAGTTCAGTTGAGTGCAAAACAAAGCAACTCGACTTCCAAAATGAGAAAGCGATTTCCTTACGTTCTCAGATCTAACAAATCGAAGATATCTGCTCTGATAAACTCCGAAAACAAAGGATATTGTGATGTTAAGTGAAGTGAGAATTAACTGATGAGATATTCAAAACAACTAACAAGCACGTGAACGATAATACACAATTCGAATGGCCACTAAATCCAAAACCTATGATCAAAACATCTACAAGTAGTGCAAAGTATAAACAACCACAAACATATTTCAAGTTCACGAAAATCAAATAAATGTGGGATAGTATAATCTGTAAATATTGTATGATCGCGGTGTAGCGTATAAAATCCTACACTCGACACAACTTGTAAAGTACAACTGATAAAGTGATTGTGTGGTAGAAATTTATTTTCCACGTCCAACAGAATTAAACGTAACAATAATAAAAAATATTAGTCTTTAATAAAGTAATAAAGTCCACAGTCAGTCAAAGCGACAAACGAAACTCGAAAGTTAGTAGATAACTGATCGTAATTGTAAACAAAATCAACTCACTGTAATCGGTCGCAGTCTTCAACTTTAATTCGTTAGTAGGCAACAAATGTACATATGTCATATATCTACACATCGTTGTACTTCGTTCAAGATTTTCTCAACAATAACGAGGTCAATGACAATAAAAACAAAGTAAACCCAAAAAGAGAACTACATTAAACAAGTTACAAAGTATACACTCTTTTCGTGGTTCTTGGTGAAAGAGTAAAACTTCATGTAAACATCACATACGTGTACATGTCAACTCTTATTCGCAAGTCTTTCGCTTCATGTTCACGTTCACTCATTTCAAGTTCATCGATAACTTTGCTGGGGCAAGTGCCTCAACGAACATTAAAAAAAGAAGGCAAGTTATAAACTGGTCTTAGCTCTGCCAAGGATTTGATGTTGATTAAGAAAAACCGTTAACCTATGTCCATAGCACTTCTCGATCAGTCGATCGTATGAAACTTGGTGCGTAGAATCTAAAACAGCAATGTCTTCCACTCAAACATGAATACGACTGAACCGACCACAGCTCTAATCTTCACGATAGACAAAAACCCAGTTGAAATCTACTAGTTGAAACCCAATACTGTATGAACTCATTAATGCTCGAATACTCATCTGCACCTTGCGTCCGAGATATTCGCCACGCATACTGAACGGAAAATAACTCGTTGCTATTACTACCGTTTGCCAAGTTTAATAGACCACCGGGATTTTGTTTTATTACAAGGTCACGTCGAACCGACAAGCTTTGAGCTACCAGATACGTTAACATGAAAATCGATTGACAAATTATTTCAGGTGCTCAAACCTGTCTGCACAATTCGACCTTCGATTTTAACAATGCAAAGGATAGGTGATGGATATGTTATTGTCTGCAATACTGCGGACGCTCGCACATACTGAACAAGCCGTTTGTTGAGGATCTACTCTGCACTTCCGCAGTGAAACAACATTCATCAACTGATGGTGAAGATCTGCCACCACTGAGACCCAAACTCACAAGAACAAGTCATATTCCGCTTGTTGTTGTGGTACGATCCAAGCGAGAGATCTTAAAAATATACACAATCCTTACCTAACATTATCGTTGCTTTTTGTCCTAGAAGAGAAACAAAACAGGTGCTTGTTAACAAAGGTGTTCACTAAGTGCATGAAAATTCTCATGATCGAAAAATCTGAGTTGTTTTTTGAGCATTTATGAAACACTGCTCTAATCAATCCGCACGAATCAAATCTGAGTGCGCAGAAATACCTACCTCGCACGCTGATTCTGCCTTTTAATTGGTGGCATGTTGAGGCCCGATTTCATACACAACAACCCATTTGCAAACTGACAATATCCTTGCAACTTTCGAGTTAATTTCTTCCCATGTATCGGCTTAAAAAAGAATGAAATTCCTTCCCAAAATTCCCACTACAACTCTGCTTCGAAACAAATATGGCGCCTGTTTATCAGCTAACATCGATTTCTCGATATCGGAAATACTACATGAAAATGCCCAACCCAAACGCGCTCTGATTGGACGATCATTTGACATGCGTGAATGTGATTGGTTCGGAATCACATGTCAGAAGTGAGACACGTGATCGCTTCCAATTTTCGTGCTGCCACTGCTCGGCACTTGAGATCATGAGACGAACGAAGGAGGGATGTGAAATATAAACTCGCAAGAACTGAAGAAGTGAATCTTGTATGTTCGCACAATCACCGAAACAGTGTTGTTTGAAAGGACCACTTTGTGAAATAGCTTCGTTTCTGCCTCTGATCCTCAGAAAAGAAGATGTACAGGCAACTTGTTCTAAACTTTCAGTATCGTGTGGGTTGATTGCCAGTCGAGATGAGAAAAGTTGACATGTTTATTTTTTTTTTTGCTGAAGCATTTCTGCGGGGGAGATCAGGAAATCGTTAATGTATGTTATATCAGCGAATTAGCTGTATCCGTCAGCTGTGAGTGAAAATTGTTTACGAGTATCATGGTTTCGCTTCATTTCAGCTCGTTTCCTTTTGGAAGTTATTTTGAGCCTTTTTTAAAATCAATACGTATGGTTAATGTTGTTTATTGAACAAATTGAAACCGCAAAAAAGTTGAATTGTTTATAATTCTTCGTTATGAATTTATGGAATTCAAAACGGCGATTTAATTGTGTACTTCGTCCTTTTCCTCATTAAAAAAGACGACACGGTTCGGTTATTCAGAGGTGTTATATATAATATTTAGTATATTTAATGCTTTGGAGAAAAAATAAATAATTTTGCTTTTTTATCAGCTTTTTATCACAACTTCCATGGATGATAGTAATTAGTAAACTATTTAGAGGGTAAGCAGTACCATTTTCAAAAAAACTTGATAACATGCGAATTAGTATGATGACTTCATTAGATATGACATCACAACTTTCACCTGAGAGTGAAAAACAAATGTTTATAAAAATACCAAATTAGCAAAACAAGTTGGTATCTGTTTAGCACATGACACATGCAAATAGTACCTGAATTACCTTTTTCACCATTACAAGGTATATTCTTTACATTATGACAATACAGGTACAAATGACAGAGAAGTCTTATTTCTCTATATTTGAATTCATAAAATTTGGAATAAAATATTTTGTCAAGGCTTCATTGATTATCTGTGTTACCATGGCAATGTGAAACAAAGTCATGAAAACAAGCAACCGGTATGTTTCTGGCCAGTTGAGCAACTTTGTTGTTGTTGCATTTAATAGTTTACATGACAAGGATCAAGTCAAATATCAAATCAATGGATTTGACCCTACGTCAGCTCAGCAACACCTTTTTTATATTAAAGGAAACCAGGTGATATGAAGTGAAATAGGATATTATTATAACAAATGGATAAACTGTACTTTGTTAACCTTTGTATAAAATGCTTGAGAAATTTCATGATTTTTGGAAAATACTTTTTACGATATTGCTTCACTCATACAAAAATAATGAATCTTAATATAGATTTAACTTCTATTTCTGGTAAATAATGCCACAGGGCTTTATATTTAAATCAAACATAAAAACAGAATTATCAAAACCAAAATTGTATTGTTGATATTTTAAATATAATTAAGTTGTCCAATGGCAGCTGTAGATTTTCATTTTTTGCATAATTTGGCTAAAATTGTTTGCTAGAAATACTGCCAGTTTATCTAACCAGTTCATCTATTGAAAACGTGTTTTGAATCTGAGTCAAAATCTAAATTTTTCGCATCCTTTAAATACATGTTTGGCAGCAAAGCGCAACAATTTGTCAAGATGCTTTGAATAGCAATTGGAACATGTTTCATGTCAGGAGTTTATGGTTAGGGTGAAAATGACAGTAGATATTTAATACATAGAACAGATATTTATTTGATACATTTAATAAAAATTCTTAAAGGTTTAGCTTCTCTAAAAGGGCCCTTATGGTAATTATTTTCCCAAAAAACTACATTTTCATGTAGCATGGATTTTATGCAAATATTACCAAAGACAACTTCTTATCAGTTCAAATTATACATTTTATTGGGTTCTTTATTTACCTATTCTGTGCCAGAAACACCAAATTACTATAAAACTCAAAGGTCTAAAAATATTTTAGGTCACTGGTTACAGAATCTCGGATTGTCAGTTTTTTAAAGTGAGTGGGACAGCTTGGGATAATGTTTCAAGCTTGTGCATATGACATGCACCTACCACCTTAAGTCTCCTGCAGCTACCCCCTTACGATCCCATCATCCCACACCCTCCTGCCATTATCCCCACATGCTCCTATCATCCCACTCTATGGTACCTACCCCCTCTACGGTACCTACCCCCACATGCTGCTATCATCCCACTCTACGGTACCTACCCCCTCTACGGTACCTACCCCCACATGCTGCTATCATCCCACACTCCGCTGCCCTTACCCCTTCATGCCGCTATCATCCTACACTCTCCTGCCATAACCCCCTCATGTTCATATCATTCCATACTCTCCACCCCCTATCCCCTCCTGCTCCTACTGTCCCCCACTCTCCTGCCCCTACCCCATCATGCTCCTATCATCCCACACTCTCCTACACATACCCCCTCGTGCTCCAATCATCCTACACTCCTGACCTACCCCCCTCACATGCATGCTCCTATCATCCCATGACCCTACTCCCTCATACTCCTATCATCCCACACTCTCCTGCACCTACCCCCTCATGCTCCAATCATCCTACACTCTTGACCTACCCCCTCACATGCATGCTCCTATATCATCCCATGACCCTACTCCCTCATACTCCTATCATCCCACACTCTCCTACACATACCCCCTCGTGCTCCAATCATCCTACACTCCTGACCTACCCCCTCACATGCATGCTCCTATCATCCCATGACCCTACTCCCTCATACTCCTATCATCCCACACTCTCCTACACATACCCCCTCATACTCCTATCATCCTACACTCCTGACCTACCCCCTCACATGCATGCTCCTATATCATCCCATGACCCTACTCCCTCATACTCCTATCATCCCACACTCT
>JANVCJ010079397.1:0-19848 GCA_026413505.1 Epizoanthus ramosus | reverse complement strand
GTAACAGTAACAGTAACAGTAACAGTAACAATAACAATAACAATAACAATAACCATAACAATAATACTAATAAAAATGATAATAATATAATAACTGTTCTTGCGCATTTCTCCTGCCTCAATCAGTCAATGCGCTTACAGTATTGCGATAATAATAATAATAATAATAATAATAATAATTATAATTATAATTATAATTATAATAATAAACAAAAGCTAAAATATTAGATATAAATAATGTAGTATTTAATTTTTATATAAAGCTTGTATATATAGCGCTTATACAGGGAATACTTAACAATTATTTTACGAACATGGGATAACAGGTAGCGAAAGAAATGCGCAGCTGTTAATACGATATACCCAACAAGTGCGAGTGAAATAATTATTTTGTTTTAAAAATATCAAGACCATGCAGGTTTACTTTTTTTCTTTTTTAATCTTGACGGTGTGCATCAAACGGAATTCAGTGTAGACCAAGCGAACATTAAAGTTTAGTCGGCATAAATTAGGGACCAGTCATTCAGTATTTACGACCGTGGTTGGGGCTGAAAAGAAATTGATTGGGTAACAAAAATCTTCAGTTGCTTTGTATTGGTTTAAGCATTTGTACCTAGAAAAATCACAAAAAAGAGGTTGGGTAAAATATTTTTGAGGAGGACAAATCTTTTCTCTTCAGCCCTAACCCCAGCCATAAATAATGAACGGTCCCTAAGGGTTATGAACAGATACCTCTGTTATCAGTTGTGGAACCAGTCAAAATGCCAGAGATTCGATAACAGAGGATTGTATACCCTTCCCTGTCCATAATTTTGGATTTTTTTTTAATGCAACCCAAATATTTATAACGAAAACGTCAACATTCGCAAGTTTGTCTTTGGCGCATATCTAAGCCCGATACGTTAGTATGCGGCGACAATAGTCTCCCATTATCTCGATATCTCAAGGGGAACAATAAAAATTTGACATATACTCGGTACAGCATGAAATGTTTGAGGGAGTTTTATATGCAGATATGAACATTTTTGGCCTTACCGGATTTTTCTCCTTCTCTTGTGTTGTATCATATCTCTGTTAGGAAATACATTCGTGCCCCAAAATTTCACCGAGTGGTGCTATTCTCAGACTTTACAAGAAATCGGTTTTTGCTGTGGCAAAAATTTATTTATTTGACATCACATAATTCAAGGCCGTGTAAAGGAGTCAATATGGCAAAATTGAAGTATGCGGTCAATTCTAAAATATTGCACTAGTTTCTGAGAGTTAATCTTGCGATATTATTTGAAAGTACTTTTAAAATATATTTTTATTTCCTTTGAAGACCAGCGTCCTCAGTCGTATTCTAATAATTATATTTTCATTCAAAACAGGTATAGTTTCTAGCTACGAGACTGAGAACGTCTTAAAATTGCAGCGTTTACTAATTCAGCCTATCAGGGAACAGATAGATAGAGTGTAGGGAATGTTTCAAGGTATTTGTATAATTAACAATCGTGCAGGAAGTTCCTCGATTTGAAAGGGAATTGGCGCGGCGTCATACGGGAAGAGCTAGACTGAGTGACTGTCCATACGTCATGCAGGATGTGCCAGGGAAAGCTTCCAAAACATCCGTATATGTACGTTTTATGTCACCAAGGAAGCACCTGGCAATGACAAGGCACTAACAAGGACCGATAGCCGGTGTATCAACAACACAACACAACACAGCACAGCACTGCACTGCACAGAGGCAAAAAGGTAAAGACAATAAATTGTATTTGTTCCTGTTGTCTCAGTTGTTCGTAATAGACTGCCTATAGATCAGTTAAATTTTAAAAGAAAATAATAAAGCGGGTTAAACTTAAAGCGCGCAAGCCTAGATCTGTGATTTGACTGCATTCTCAGCGGTAAATTTGTACGTTTCATTCCACAGGCCATATCATCACGCCAGCGGGTAATATCGCCTATATATTACCCCCTGATATTCCTCATCATTCCTGCTATGAAGAAGATCTACAATACTTTATGTCAAGTAGTGGAAAGGTCTTGAGACTTGAGAACCTTGTGTGATTTCTTAAAATAACTCAGACACAGAATTAGGCCTCTTACATTAGCATATATGAAGTATCATTAAAGCGTTAACATAGACTTGGGCGGCATGTCGGGTTCAGCAGTTAAATTACCGGAATTTCCGAGAATACGCCCACGCCCAGAGCTCATTATTTTTGTTCAAAGTATTTTTCTTGGGCTTTCTTACGGGGTAGCTTAGTTTTTAGGGAAATTTTTCGTCTTGAAGGGGGTCGGAACTTTCAGTACATTAATATACACTGAACATCAGCCAATGAGTCTATTCTCGGGTGGACGCTTGTTTAGAATTGAAGTACTTTTGAGTAGCGAATTTCGGGGAACTTTTTATCGTGGGGAGCTCGCGCTGGAAACTCACAAGGCTTCAGTGTTACCGTGTCCCACAATGCTCTGCGGGCGCGGGGCCTTAATCACAATTCACCGACAGTTCCAAGAACTACAGAAATTCGTGACCAATATTTTTAAGTATTATGAAACAGAATAAGTATGCGAATCGTTGCATGTGTGCTCCATCTAACTGAAAACCAAAGCCATTATACACTCTTCAGCGTACTTACAACAATATTGCTTCGGGCAGTTAAGTGTAAGACTTCAAAGTAAATACGTAGATGCTGAATGTCCATTTAAACTTCTTAGCTATGTTCTCAAAAGTTAACTTTTTGCAACTAAAATATCAATTGTTCCGCTGTTATCAACTCAAGAACGCCTCGCCTTAACGTGTTCATCAAATGAATTCTTTTCCTCGGATCTCCAAAAAAGGAGACTTTTCAACACAAGTATTTTGACTTTATTCAAAGGCTTGCTTTTCTGATAGAAATAAAAGAACGAGTTGCGCATTTGACACTGCTCGAAACTGATTGATATATTGTGACTCGTATATGCAATATTTCGAGGATGGTCCACGATATACGACATGTGGAAGACGTCATTTTTGTACATGTTCTCGTGTTTCTCTGGTGGCTAGCTGCTCAAGCACGAAAGATCAGTTATCACAATATTATAGTAAAAGGCAAAATTGATCGACTAGAAATACCCTGCAGGGAAGATCAGATATAAATGAGCTGGATAAATGCTGGAATTTCTTGGGATCGAACAATAAAATGTACAAAATAACTGGAAGTAAGAGAGGTCGAATACATTACATGTACTCAAGTGGGCACGGAAGCTGTGGCCGTGTTTGATGATTTATTTGTTTCGTCAAACCAGCGCCTCCTGTTTATGATTATGACATTAAAAGGCTAATTTCGTTGCCGTATGCGGTGATAACAAAAACACAGTTGCGTCGGAGACTCTTATAAAGCGAATCTAGAGCAGGACAATATCAGATCGTACATTATCAGCATGGTCTACTATCATACAGACTAGCATTTTTCCATTCCTCGTCGCTGGTCTTTAGTGCGAAAAGCATATGGGAGGTCCAAGTGAAGGATGTCCTAATTCGTCAATAGTTTGAGCTTTCACTAAGAGGCAATCCGGCTGCGGAAATGTCACAGATATAGCAAAATATTCTGACATGGTAGACTGATCAGAATATTAATTAAAGTCCTTACACACATACTTACTCTTAATGCGTGCTTGAATAAAGAGAGTTACGGCGACGACATTCACGCTTTTCGTGTCAGTTTCTCGTTCCGACACTGAACTTACACCGACTGATTGACACGACGATTTGGAGAGTTGGTCAAGTTAGCATTGAAAAACTATCAGGTAAGAATTTATCAACAGATATCACTCACTGATTACTGATCATCAAGTTATCGGTTGATTATCGTTGATCAAAAAACGCTGCAAACGTCTTTATATATGGCTACTGAGGGCAGGCAGTGAACACAAGTGTATCAATGTGCAAGACACGCTCAGCCGCCAGCCTCCGTGTATTTATCGCGCATCATTTTTTGTAAAGTTACACAGTTGAATCAGCATACCTTTTATATTTTTAAGAGTGAAAACATATCAGAGAAATTCTCCGCTCCGAGTCTAACTCGCAGACAAACAGTCATGTTGCGCAAAGAGTCTTGGATCTCTCAAGATCTCTTCCGAACACTTATATCTGGTTACGGTTCGCCATTTTGTGTAAGAGCGTTTAATATATATAACAAACCGACAAGTAAACAACAACAACACGATAATATAAAAAGGAGTCCTGATTAAAACCAGTTCCTAACAAGAAAGGATAACTTTAAGTACGAGGCAGTTTAACAATGACTAACATTTCACATGACCTCGATTGTCCTAAATAGTTATAAAACGTGATAAAAGCCGAACACTGAACATGGAGGACTATGTCAACCCTTCAACTTTTGTCATATAGGCTTTATATTGTAGTGGGCATGAGTGGGCTCTTAATGGCTCTAAATTTTCTAAAACGATAAATGCATATATTAAAACAAGGTTTGAAAAAGTGCTATAAACCCAAGTTTGTGAGTTTTGAGGTTAGTCGCGCAACACGCAACCTGGCCGACACTAAAAAGTGCAGACATGATTCAGGAATACGAAGCAGTTGACCCTACACCAGACAACGTTACATTCATGTACACAGTTTGTAGGAAGTTTCCAATAAGCGATTCCCTTTCACACTTGCTAGTGTCAATGATCTCGCGGACCAAGTGTCGAGTGATTGCCTTTCACCGTTCTGCTCGCTGTTTATTTGTTTGTTTGTTTGTTGCTTTTAATCGATCTTACAAATCTGCCGCATCGAGATACCGCTAGTATGGATTTCAATTGCCTCGGGTAAGGAATACTTAGATTGAAACGGTAACTAATCGCTCACTTTTTAAAAACTAACAAGACTGGAATTGTCAGTATAGTCCTATAGTAGTCCTACCTAACCGCTAAAAAGAAGTAGTAATTTTGTGAGCGTGACCGATGGTTTACGAAAGGCCATTATCCGAGTTCCTGCTTCGCGCGAGTGAAATGAAAGCACGCAAAATACTAACAAAGTCTTTCATCATTCACATTTCAACAGATTGGGTTGTCGTTAAACCTCTTTAGAGTAAACTGTAACACACATATTTTCTTTTTCTTTTTTAACTATCAATTACCAATACCTTTTCAAGTTTGCCCTTAGGAGCACGACCCAATCTTGGTTTAAAAATACAAATTTCCACCGCTGCGTTTTTCGGTATTACTATTAGAATTGTCAGATGTATAAATAAAAATTGTGAAAAATGCATACCTTTCGTCGTTATCTAACCTTATTTCATCAGATACTGAGATAGCAACAATTTAATCATCTTAATTAATATATACATTGATTTAATATTTTTGGACGAACCTCAAATATTCATTGCGACATCAGTTTTCAGATACCAGATGTGAAGATAAGATTTTGGAGGCACTTGTGAACAAGCTGTTCGCCGAAAAATGTGAAGGGCATTGAAGATTTCTGTAAATTACCCTCAGCTGACCGCATTATTATTAAGACTATAAAGAACTTGAGTCTTGACTTCAAAAAACTATTTCGGAGATGTTTCAGGTCGTGATAAAAGAGCTAAACTAGCCTAAACGAGATTGCGTGTCAATTTCTGTTCTAGAGCGTGTTTTCCTCGTTTTTAAATACAAACAACAGTCGATGCAGTTTGCAGATGTCAGGACCTGTGCTATCGACTCGTCGATAGAAAAATATTTTGTATTTTGAATAGGCCTACGTATAGTTGATAAACAAAAACTGATTTCAAGTTTCTCTGCGGCGAAACTGTGTTGCACAAGCACTGAGTAGCGAACAGAGCGCCAATCAAGTATTTCTGAAAACGGTGTATAGTACTCTGTTTCAACAAAGAGTTATTTTAGTGTTTACGATAACAAAGAGGTACTTTAGAAGCCCCAATTTATGTCATTGCTGCCACTTAAGTTCTATTTAGCTAATGGTGGGAAGCCTTGGACTTGTTGTTCTTATTTTAAAATCTAGACGCCACTACTACTTAATAGTAATCCGTTAAGTGATTTTATTCCCATTTTGGTTGGCCTTCTCGTGAACCAAAAATACACGCGATAGCTATATATTGTTCTTCCATTCTGACATTGCCATATTTGTTCTATCAGCCTCGATAATTGAGCATCGTTCGGACAGAATTCTACATAATTTCTCGACAACATTTAATTAGCCATGATTGCACTTAATCCACGCTTATATATAAACTATAGAAGCTGGAGTTTTACAGTTATTTTACGGATCAGAAATGCCAGAAGAAGTATATAAATACATGTAATGATGTATATATATTTCACGTATTATTTATCTGTCGGAATTTTGAGGACGTCACTGGGCAACGGGTGATATTCATAGCCCCGTGTGCGTGTGTTGGATTCGTTGAGCGGCGAATATAAAATCTGTATGGTGATACTGTACACCGGCTGTCCTGTCTTGCATATTTACGACGGAAAGTCGCAGTTTTATCTTTTTAATTTTCGACTGCTGTGTGTAGCTGTTTAATGGATCTGGATATTATACTCTGTGATGCCCCGTGAGCAGACGCCTTAACTTTGAAAACAGTACTCACCAGAGAAATATGTTCACAAGATCAAACTAAATGTCTTTGTGGACACTCTTGAAAGCGGCATAGAAGTCAGAAGGGCCGACAAGTCATTGTCTAAATATTAGTGCTGATTGGGAGTTTGATGGGTTTGATAGTCGCATGCAGTAACCTTTTCTCCTCTAGAACCAAAAAGAGGAGATAGGATATTGTCACGGACATTACTAGCGACAGTACGTAGCTTTGTCGTATCGCGTTTGCCAATATGGGAGTGAGTTCGTGAAGACTGTCACCTTAATGTTAAATATTTTCCAGCCGTTTTTCATTTAACCGCCAATACAAGAACAAGTCAGTCAGTCACGCATTCATAAAGACCCCACAAGCTATATACAGGCACAGCTTTAAACAAAATCGTGTTAAAATAAAGGCCATCTTTCTATCTACGTTCTTGGTCGGGTTTTTTTTGGTTCTCTTGAAGTTCTTTTTCTTGTGAAGCCGAAGCGTGTCATTCGCTGCCATGGTGATAAGACGGTTTTGTCAGTGGTTTTTGCAGCCCTTGTTATAAAAGATATAAAACTCATATTACTTCTCCAGTAGCCTGTTTATATTTACTTACGTGAGGTACATTACCACCGATAATTGCCTGTATCGCCGAGTATCAATATTCGCAATAGCCGTATATTGACTACTCTGGACTAGTTAGGCTGTTTAAAAATACTTTTGCTCTTTTGCTCTGACGAAGGGCTAGCGCTCGAAACGTCAGCTGAGATCTTTCACCCTCACGGCCAAAAACATAACATCGACTTTTTGTTGATCAATCCCATCATTTGGACTACTCGCCGACGTAGAAAACCTAGTTTTTTTAAAAAAAACTAGCCTACCAGAGTTGTCTAAAAATACATCTTGTTCTCTCAAGTACTCAGTGTACGTACGTACGTACCCTAACCCTAACCCTAACCCTCGCCCTCGCCTGATCGGCCTAAGTTCCAACATTTACGTGAATGACATTGCAAATTGTTCTGACGTAAATATGGCGGGGATATTAGCCGCTTTGGCCGCATTCTGCCTTATGTTAGCAGACTTTTCTGTAGTTTTTTGTTGATAAAGAAGCAATAAAAATTATTCAAGTACTGTAATATGAAATCATTGTCGGCTTCTCTATCATTAAGTGAATCAAGGTGTGTGCAGGGATGCAGATACTAACGACAGGACAATGACTGTCAGCTTTTACATGTTGTGGTCTAGTTTCTGTGAAGCTAAGTACAAATATCTATTTATTATCACATGATTGATTCCCGACAAATCTCAGCGAATGTATATAACAGCTAGTTAACGCGAATCTTAGTTATATGTTTATCTAATTCTTATACAGTTATATTGCTGTTAAGCGCCATGAACAATTTCAGTGGCTATGGAGCTATACATATAATTATTTATATTTATCTATTTATTATTTTTTGTCGTGATTTCAACGAAAATCAAGTCACAGCCAGATGACCTCACGCACCATGTTTCACTAACTATATTCCTTTCCAATATCAGTCAACTAGTCCTTCCAAATCTTTCGTCTTTACTGTTTAGTTATCGCAAATCCAACTATTAACTATTAAAGTATACATTTATGCTTTTATAAAGTAACAAACTAGACAACCATTTTTGGTGATGATACCCCTCTAGTAAATCAAACTGTTTTTCAAAAAATAATTTCCGAAGAACATGCGCAGTTTCATTGCTTGCTGAGAGTTCACGAGAATTCGCAGTCGTCAAATCAGTTTTGCACTTCGCTGCATGCACCATTGATATAGTGTTGAATTCCCTTTAGTTTTACGACACTTTTTTTTCATAAAAGCTTAAACAGAACTGAGCGAAGTCATTTATGTTGCAGCAGTACAAATAATAAGTCAATTTGTTGAAAAACTGTTTCGTAAAAGTACGCGGAAACTCGGAATACCGAAACCAGATGTTTTTGCATGCCCTGCTTGTCCAATGGCTAGTTATTAGAAGAACAATGGATTTAACCACCAAAGGCAAAGGCCGAGATTTTTTCCAAACTAACAAAGTACTGAACAGTGGAAAATTTGGATGAAAAACTAGCATCGCAAAACTTGGCTGAAACAGGTCAGTACTTTCTCAAAGCTTTGGAACTCTATATATACCGACATTAAAATCAACTGCGTGCCAAAACTGGCAAATAAATTGAAACTGTTTTTAAAATACTGGTCACAAGTCGGTTTAGTCACGGCTTGCAATGTTAGTATTAGTAATGATGTAATTGACGCAAGTGGACACTTTTCGGTGTTCTTTGGTCTTCAGTGTGCTTGTAAAGTCCGGTGATGGCTTACATCGACGAATAAATACGCAATTTTTCTAATGTAAAAATTAGCTAGATCCAGTCCTTCGTGGGGGCAAAAAGTAATTACTCAGTCACAGTTTGGCTCATTAATTCAACAAAAACATCGCATTTTGCCCCCACGAAGGACTGGATCTAGTGAAATTTTGCATTAGAAAAATGGTGTATTGGTAGTCTTTCTTTGGTTTACAAATTAATTATATATAGTATATTCTTCAACGAGTCGATACAAAAGAAACACAAGATTATAACAAGAATATAATAAGAATATACAAGCCTCCTGATCGGTCTTGCTCAATGTTCCGATGCTATATGATTAAAATCACGAGTGCATCTATCCTTCAGTTATCTGTCTTGTTTTCACTGGCTCAAAAAGATTACTGTTTTTGTTTTGCTTTCTTTTCTTCTTATCTTTTGTTCTGTTGCCGTTGTTTCGCTTCGCATTGTTCATGTACTGTTCTTCTTGAGTATAAAGTTGCGGCGCTGTTATCAGATATTTCACTGAAGCAATTACAATTTTTTCCCATATCTTCTACTGCGTGATTTACATTTTGCTAGAATCATTGCACAGTCAGTCGACATACAGTGCAAAAAATTGCAGAAAGTAGACCTGCAACAATTACAGAAGTTATCGCATATGGTGCCTTCTCCTCTCCCCCCTCCCCCCCCCCCCTAAATCCGCCACAGTTGGTGATTGCACGCCATGATGCTGGGAAGGGCTGTGCGATGTTGCAGGCGATTTGTCTTCCAACGCTGTTGTAAGGCACTGGCTTGGAGTGAGAACATGCGTACTGGGGCTTTTAGTATGAAAGATTCTTTGGATGCTCGGCTAACTGACGTATATTAGCAGCTTGTTTTAAAATAGACACAGTCACAGTACATCTACTGACCATATTGATAAAACATGCCGAGTCTGTGTGTCTTTCCCAACGCGGAGTATTGCTGTAATTTATAAATATTGTTTTTATGTCTATCTTAACCTGGGCGGAGAAATAAATATTTGCTTCACCTAACAAAATGCTTTAACTGACTGAACACAATGTTGTTTCCTGTTGGGGGTGGGGTGGGGCAGGATTTGCAGTTAAGTAATTACGTTACTATAGTAACCGAGTTTAGAAATAAATATATAGACTGCATTCTCGTACGAAGTTATAAGTCTTATGTTGCGCAAAGTACCAAGGTCCAATACGAAAAGGTGGAGACATACTTTATCTCACTGCGTTTGTTTGTTTGTTTTTGTTTGTTTATTTGTTTGTTTCTTGAGTTTGATTGTTTAGTATCCATATTAAGCAACGGCGTATAGGAGCAATATTCTGACAAGATCATCAGTTGATGTTGGGTGAGGACAAAGCAAAACATATAAGTCGGTATATGATCATAGCAATTTAGAAAAAAGGATTATTCGCCCAGTTAATATAATCGCCTTTCAGGTGTGATTGGCGACACTTAGATAATTGAAAATGTCAAATATTTGAAACGCAGCTGGCTGTTACAAGACAATACAATTTATTGGTTTGGCGCAAGCAAAATAATTAATCTCAATGATATATGAAAGGAATTAGAATCATATTCTCTGCAGTACTAGTCCGGCACAGTTGGCCTGTCGAGAGGTTGGAGAAATATGAAGTTATACCTTTGGATAGCTGTGGCATAAAGGACAACGAATTTGCAAGCGCATATATTGAAGTGAAAAGAAATCGATAATAGTGAAAGTTGAAAGTTCCTCTGTCGGTGTATAAGGTAGGGCAAAATATTTTAAAGAAATTTCAGTACACAAATTTATCCAACAGTGACAAAGGAACTCGCTTTAAGGAGAAATAATAGTAAGAAATGAAAAATCGATTGAAGCTAAACACTCTCTCTTTACTATTTTGAAGCTATTCGTTTAGCTCGGTTGAAGCTAGAGAGATTACCATTTTCATACGTACCGCAACGTATAAAACTTATCACTATACCAGTTGTGATTTCACATTTACCACTGCCAAGTCTAAGATAACATTTTCCAGAAGAATCCTTTTCTCCTTGAGTTACTAAATAAGTGGACATCAAATATAAATTTACTTGGTGAATGGAAGATATCGTTAGATAATGAATAGACGCCGGAACTATTAAAATGACTGATACACAATGAAACAAGTAAAGGAATTTAAAACACGCGTACGCACAAGGCCCCTAAATAGTTTCGTCAACAAATTGATCAATTTTAAAATACCAAAAGCAGAAATTCCAACGTACATTGTTGATAGTTAAAATACTCCAACGCTCTGGAACGATTTTCCGACAAGCGTTTGAGAAATAACCACGCTAAGTCAGTAAGTGAGTCTTTTCAAACAACCCGTTTTAACTGAAAAAAATTCATCTTTTTAACCAATTGCTATTAACTGAATTATTCAGTGATACCAAATGTACTGACAATCGTATTTCAAATATACTGATAGCATATTATCTTCTAGAGTGAATTGTAATGTCTGCAATGCACCACCGATCATTTTCATCCAATATAGAGATGGCTAAATATAAATCATAAAAAGCGTTTTCGTCTTTTTCGACATCGGACATGTACTGATGTAGTGATTACCCAGTTTTATAAATTTATATGCCAGTCACTGATTTCCACTTTATGTGCCTCCACGTTGAAAGGACAGGAACATGTTCCCGGGAACTAAACTACACTCATAGGCATAGAATGTTATTTTAGAATCAATATGCCGTTCTATCGTTCTATTCTATATACAGAGAATCCGGAATGCGGAATCCAGCCAAATACAGAATCTGGTTAATTTTCTATTTTCTATTTTGGAATCCGGAATCCAGAAGCGATAGGAATCCGGATCCAAAACATTTTTAAGCTGGTGGTCCAGAACTGATGATCCCAAGGGTTGGAATCCAGAATGCGAATGTCACCCATGATCGCATGGATTCCGGCTGGGGTGCGCTCTAGCAGGGATAATAAAACTGATGCGCCGCATGAGTCTGGGACGTAAGACTGTTTAGTCTGGCTGTTTTATTTTAACAACTAAAACCTCTGTCATTGTCCATATGCCATATACCAAGAAAGGTCGTAGGTATGGACTTTATCAGCTTCTCTTTGCGAGAGCGTAAAGTACTCGTTCAGCAGTTCTCGTAAGATATTGCTCTTGTCAACCGCGTTTTGTCACCATATGTCATTCCATTTTTTATCGTTTTAATCGGTTGAGAAATCAATACGCGTCACTTGCAAATAACCATGCGAATGCGCATTATTCAACCACGATGTTTTACTGCTTCGTACTTGTAATTATCAGTTAACGTTTTAAATGCCGGTATATATACCGTTCAAAAACATATTGTTTCAATTTCCCTTTCTGTTTTCTTTAAATTCTCTCTTGATCTTTATTTATGTCATGTCCCAGATCTTAGCCCTATGGTTACTACAGCTGGCCAAGAGTTTGCATCTTTATTTCTTACTGTTGTATTTCCTTCGTTAGCTTTTTAAATTTAGCCGCAACCACTGGTATGCTAACAAAATGTATTGTAGTTTTGCATTGTGCGCGAGCGCAGTCACTGACAACTTTCTAAAAGTCCTGTGGATGTACGGACTACAGTTGTCATTATAAAGAAATTCTTGTTGAACAACCTGAAAACAGTTGAATCATAACACCTGATTGGATTCGGTTATCACAAATGGGTGTACTTGAAATGTATTCTATTTTTTAAGGAGCTTGAACTTTGAATTAGTGAATAGAATATATACAAGGTCAAACTAGACAGTTACCCGGAATGTAAGTAGTTGTATCACTTGTATGTCGAGAAGAAGAAGAATAGAAAATAGTTAACATTTATTATTCAAAGTTGGATTTTGTCAATGTCTCACCATAATCGTTTTCTGGACACGGACAAATCACGATATTTTGCTTTTAAAAACACAATCAATAATTGTTTAATATTTCTATTATTCGAAAACGAACTCTCCATTTTGACCTTGTACTTATTCTGTTCAGAGTAAAAATTCTTAAAGAAAGTCCGGCGGACATATTCAATTACAGTTTCGCAATACACTTGTAGAGTCCTTGAAAGTCTGGCCCCGGTTGTTCAAATTAAAGAGTGGATAGTGCTAGAGTGCTATCCAGCTGATAAATCCTTATCCAGCGGATAAGTGTTTTAAACTATTTAGCTTATTTTATCCACTGGATAAGAAGTAATTAAGGGCGCGTTTGATTGACCATATTCCGGAATATGAATACACGGAATAAAAACTTTGATCTGTTTAACTGATCAGTATTCCTTTTCAGAAAAATGCGAAACAAAATTATTAGTTATAACACATAATTCAGTGCAATAATTTTATTGCTTAGAGATGGTAGGAGACCTTTTGAAATTGTCGCCCCGTGAGTGTAGTACGGTCGATCGAACACACCCTTTGTAATGAGTTTCGAAATCGGTCCGTGTAAAATGTGTTTAGACTGGAAAGAATTTCAGCTTGGAAAACTTAGAATGTCTATTTTGTCAAAATGGCTGAGCGAAGAGGCCAGTAGAGAGTACAGTTAACTGAACAAATGCCACCCACACAGGACGGGCCAGCAAGCTTGAATAGTTATATCAACCGGGAAACGGAAAAAACTGTGGGAAATTAACACCACAGTAATTGCGAGCCGAAGGGAGCTCTGACGCAGTTTGAGTCGTTCTGTGTAAACAATTTCGGGTGCGAACGAGCTCGATTCCCTTATGTCGAGCAGAACCGACCAACTTTAAATTTCTATAGTATTTCTTTTCCTAACCGAAAATCCAAGGAAAATAATATAGGTTTGAGAAACTTTGAAATATTTCTTGAACTCGGTTTAGATGATTGTTATCTGTGTTGAATGTCACGTGCATATTTGTTTTTGGAGCTGAAACTCTCTTAGACGAGATCCCGACATGCGATAAAGCAAAAAAGAAAAACTTTCAAGTTTGAAACTGTATGAAATCATCCAAACACAGAGGTATTACTGTTTGTTCTTTGCTTGAGAGTAAATTCAGTGATAACAGTTTGGTGTACAGAATGTGTACACGTTGAACAAAAGGCAATCATACTAAGTACAAATTGAGATTCCGATATAAAGAACAAGTACATCTTAAGAGGGATTAAATAATCAAAAGCAGTTGTTTAGATTTAATAAATTGCCTTTATCCATTACCAGACTGACAACAGCTGTTCGCTCCGAAGGATTCGGAAAACAGACATGACGTTGTGTTTTCAAGGTTGTCGCCTCTTACATAGGTGTCTGTGTAAATTTAAAGGGTTGGGTAAAATCTTTACACCAGAAATACTTGGTGTATTTGCTCGTGTTTCGTACTTACTGAGCAACTTTACAACTCGCACGTGCTGCCAGTTAAGAAAATGTCAACCGACCTCCAACTTGACTCCTGGAATTCATCAATAGAGATTTTTTGTATTTGAGTTCAATTAATACGTGATTACCATATTATCGATTAGGCGGATCAGCTGGTAAAGGCCTTGTTGACAGCAAATGTCCCAAACGGCAAGTCAAACTTTACGAGAACATTTCTAACTGACGTGATTTGAGGACTTTGAGGTTTACTTTGTACATAAAGGAGACAAAGACTTCCTTACTAATCCTTGAAATCAGTTGTACTAAGAAAGGAAAAGTAAATCGCAAAGGTTTAGGAACAGACCTATTTACCAACAAAATGTAAAACATCCAAGTTCTAAAACACTGATGTAATTTTAATGCGTGTAAACACAGATTGCTAAAGTATATGAAATGCTGTATTTAAACATAACACAAAATCCCCACAAGTGTCGATGAAACAATAAAAACCTGATTTTGTACAAGCATAAAACATTTTGTCCAAACGTTGGCTCAAATCGTATCGTCATGTGGGTGTCATTATTGATCAGAATCAGCCAGGTGTTCCGCCCACTTCAAAGCCTTATTCTTGGCCAGAGTTTGATTTCCGTAAAGTAATTCTGCTAATGGCTTTCAACCAGATGAGCAAACAGATGTGAGTGGCATCCTTAAGCACACTGAATGGTGCCTGAAGGATCACAAAGGATGTCCCGATCGTCCTATCCTATCTGATGAGCAGATTGAAAGAACGCCCGTGAATTAAACAGCGGCGACTCCCTTACCCGGCCTCCCCGTGGTCAAGTTCAGTTCAAACATAAACACGAACTGCTGATCGTATGGTGCCAGCACAGTTCAAATACTATCCTTTCACAAATTTTAAAACATCCTAACGTGTTTCAAGGCAAGTTAATACAGTTGGAGTAATTTTTAAGAAAAAATGACCGACGAGAATGCATTTTGGAATTAAAATCTGGGTGGGTCTTCCCAGTAGTAAAACAATTAAAGTATATATTGTTTATTATTAATCATGCCCAGACATAAATAATAAGAACTTGTTGCATGTCTGATGGTAAAGATTCATCAGTTTACATTTCTCAAATTGTTTTTTGTAGGGCGCCGATAAGCGATAAGATTGTGACACATGAGGTTGGATGGTCAGTTGGCTCCTCATCCCCAGCCGCCAGGACGTTCCGCATCACTAGATTGGAAGAGCTCGACAAGACGACAAACAATACGAGAGAAACAAGCAAATTAAACATGCATCTCTCCTGTAAAACAACCGTATTTGGTATATTGGTCGCCTCTCTGCTGACAATATCAAGTTCTGAGTATTCCACGTTTGTGCGCTCTTCAAAACTTCGCCGTGTTCCCCCACTGTGGGAAGTGCTGAAGACCCCAAAACCTGATGCAGTTGTGGACACTAACATTAATCTCAAGGAGCGCGAGCATTACCCTAGCGATCCTTTGCCTCGTGATATAAACCCAAAAATTCTGCTCAAGAAGCTGGGAACAGAATACGATCCAACGCGTACTGCAATAACTAGAATACAGTTCCTTGCGCGTAAATTCAACAGCAGTCGTGGAAATGTGGACATGCCGAGACGAATGCTGACACAATCAATGCCTACAATGATCAGAAACCTAGATTTCAAGATGCCCGGAATCGGGAGGTACTTGGGGCCAAAGGCAAGCAAAAAACTACAGCTCTGGTTATGGAAGATATCCTATTGCCCCATACTTCAGAAGTGGAAGGACCTCGGTGTTCGATTTTGGCCTCGTTACCTGAATTTTGGCAAGTGCTCTAAAGAAGCAACTTGTTCCTTTCCCAAAGGGATGAGATGCCAAATATCCGAGAGAAAAGTTGTCAAGGTCCTCCGATGGTATTGCCTTGACATAAACAAAAAGCGTGCAAATACGACCTGTATCTGGCAGAAAGCTTCCATCCGTGTAACTACAAAGTGCAGATGTGGCTGTCGGGCGAAACAAGCGAGGACTGACTAGTTGCAGGAATCTACGTTCTCACCATAGAAATCTCTCGTGCGCATGAAGTGTGCGTGACGTCGACGCAACATGGATCCGCATGGCCCAAGAAATAAAGCAAACGAGATGAACTTCATGAACTCGGTATTTAAACTCGGTTAAACTGGGCCAAAGGCAATTCATGAACAGCTATAAAGCCTACACAATATAAATTGTAGGTATTACCTTGTATTTTGCTGTTTATTGCTGAACTTGTTTCACGTGGTTCAGAGCCAGAAGATAGCAAGTCAAAGGTGGAGACAGGTGGAAGGTTAGATCTGAGGTACTTATAATCGTGTACGATCTCCACAACCCCCCACCTCCGCCACTATGCCTCCCGCATACGTTGAAGTCAAAATAAACAAATTCGCACTTAATTCAAAGGGTTCTAGTTTCTAGTAAAAGTTGCTGAATAGAACTTAAAATTTCATTAAGGGTGGTCCAAGCGTATAGAAGAATCGCAGCAGACTAAAATCTGGAGGGCTTGCTTCACTAAAATTCAACACATTGTCAAAGAAAAGTAGAAACAAGAGTAGACAAAGTAACGGAATTTCTGGCAGGAAGATAGTCGAGATAGAGTGTTCGACGCGTGGTAGACCGGAAGCAAATATTTCTCGCGCGCATCAGTGTGGCTGATCGAAGCGATAAAATGCACTTTGATACATCAACAGCTATTTCCGGTTTACCAGGTAGAGAGGCCGAGGAAACGCGAATTTTTATTAACAACTATTTGGTTGAGCACGATATTTAAATAAGTTAAATTTTTTAATCTTGACTTCAAGTATGTGTATTGTAGCAATTAAACAGTTGTGCTGTTGTAACAACTGGAACTGTATGTGAAGTATCTGGTTTTTTTAAAAATAGCATACGCCGGTGCATTCAGCTAATATAATACTTAATAGATCGTTCGTTTAAAAATGCAATCGTTCTAACTCAGTGAAACCTGTGTAATGCATTTGCATTTGTTTTAATTTTCTCTTGTATTGCACTATTAATTTTAGCTTCAGGGAGGCTGTTTTGTCTCGAGTGACATTGCTACGCAGCTGTTCAAATGTAACTTTGATTCGTGATTGATGCCTCTTTTTTTGGTAAACAGTTCTTGAAAAGATTGGAAACCAGAACCATATAAACTACAATGCCCCAGCTTTCCATGTTTAGCTGCCCTTGCCATCGGCACAAACGGATTATGAAAATTCAAAGGTCAACATTTTACTAATTAAAGAGACAAAGTCTTTTGCTATGGCTCGTATAATTACTTTCAATGAAGGTTCTATTTGCCTCGGGACAAAGCATTTATAACTGCACGATTAGTAAACAAACAGACACAAATCCAATCCAGTTTAGCCTGTGAAACAAAAGAAACAACAACAAAGAGAACTGAGATTTATTTCCTCTATTAAAATTAACACTTCAAAGAAAGAGTCTCGGACAAGACTCGAAAGTGCGGCAGACTTCAGAAGTCTTTTTTCGGGTTCGACGCTATTTATATTGCTTGACGATTTTAGCAACGTTTGTTTCCCAAAATGCAGATATGTCGAGATTATTGACGTTTTACTTGTCACTATCCAGTGATAACACACTGCATAATTATGTAATAACAAATTTCCTCCCACCATGCCCATGGAAAAACGAAATTACCTCTTTGAATCAATTACTTAAACATGTGATAATGTCAGCATCGAACAGTGAGAAGTGGTAACGCTCGACACTGACATTTCTTTTGCAAGACGTTGCCGAAATTTTATCGATGCATTAACTTTCCCAGTCAGTTTGTGACTACCGTTTATGTCTCCAAAACAATGAGTGAGCACCGTGCTTCTAAGCACGCACACGAGTAGTATCTGTATGTGGATGCAAGGGAAATTATTTACTGCGCAACTGACGCCACTAATGAAAATGTGTGCAGGAACGAGAGAGGGAGTGAATGCAATGTGTGTATGTGTGTGTGTGTGTATGTGTGTGTGTGTGTGTGTGTGTGTGTGTGTGTGTGTGTATGTGTGTGTGTGATACGAGGAATGACGCTCATTGAAAATAGCATAGACACGATCATCATCATCATCATCATCGTCATCATATTCATTATCATTTATCATCATCATCATCAGAAAGGTAAATCAAACCAGTACTGCATTGTCAGTTAGGAACGGAGGGTACGTGGGGAAGGGGTGAAAGAAAGAATTTGAATCGAGAGGAACAAATCGAGGGCGAAACACAAATCGCTGGTGTGTTGCATGGAGTTCCAACTACGGTTATGATCGGGGATTTTAATAATAATATGATAATGATGATGATGATGATGATGATGATGATGATGATGATGATGATGATGATGATGATGATAATAATAGTCTTTTAATGGTTGTTTTGGGCCGAAGGCATGGTTGGAGACCACTCATCGAACCTGCGAAGGAGTTCTGTACGGGGGGAGGGATAGTGTGGATAATTGAAGCTGGAATGTTTTTTTTTGGGGGGGGGGCTGCCGAAATTCCACCCTCAAACCACTCTAGATAGAACGCTGTCTACCGCTGTACATGTGCTAAGCCAAGTTACCTTTGTACTAAAATCAGCTGTGTTACGAATGCTGAATCAGGCAACGCTTTCAGTTATTGATCGATCGGTTTGTCTTCTTATATTTAGGCAGATTTAGGGACAAAATATTGGAATCTATAATAATAATTTTCAATTTTAATAATAATTTCAAGTAGTATAGCACACATATCCTAAAAGAAAGTCCAAGGCAAGTATTGATCATTAATGTCCACAATATGATAGATGGCGTGTCCTGGTCGCAGTCACGCGTGCTACCTCTTCACTTTCTTTTCATGAACTGGAGTCAACTCTCGATAACCGGAAATACCTATTTAGATCGTAAGCTATTTCGGTAGTAAAGTTCCAAAGCAATTTTAAAGAACAATAATGGAGCACAACATTGACACAGGAGGGGAACAGGAAATAACACGTGACGTCATAATAAGGTACTGTGGGTGGCCATTCCTTTGTTGGGATTTTAATTTGCAACAACTTTTTAATGAACACAAACCTCTTCTCAACACATGGCCAAACACGGAAATTGTAATATCTTGATCCGTGGCAGATTGAAATCGTTTTGTGGGGTGCATGCCGAGAGCGTCTTTAGAACTGAATAAGAGAAAACACGCAAAACATTGATCTATTTATTGTTCGACGCCTCTGATGATACCTTATAATCGCCGATATCATAGATATGTGATCTGAAGGATCATGGAATTTTTAAAAACGTGAACGGCCGGCTTTGAGAGTGATCCATTCCCAGAGCCGTGCCCTGGAGTGAACATGGTGAATCAAGGCTGGGTTTGAATGTATATTGTAGTACATGTGGATTAGGGCGGGGACTGCGGACATTAGGGTTATTATTATTATTAGGGTTATTGTTATTATTATTATTATTATTATTATTATTATGGAGTGGGGGAGAGGGGGGAGGTGGTTAATCAAGGCTGGGTTTGAATGTATATTGTAGTACATGTGGATTAGGGCGGGGACTGCGGACATTGGGGGAGTGGGGGAGAGCATGTAACGTTTATGAAATTACCGATATTATATGAAAGCCAGTTAATTTAATTAGTATTCACAAA
>JANVCJ010079386.1:0-11458 GCA_026413505.1 Epizoanthus ramosus | reverse complement strand
ATACTACTAATAATAACAAAAACAAAAACAACAACAACAACAATAATAATAATAAATAGTTTCAGCATTATATAAAGTCTCAATGCTTTACAACAAGAGACATTTGTAAATCACCGTCAGCGTCACCATCGGTATCAGTATCAGTTTGTGTTAGTGTTTGTCTTAGTGTTATCATTATCGTTATCGTTAGTGCTAGTGCTGTATCTTTAGGGTATCGTCCACTCTTGGTATTCAGTTAATGTTTCTTCCAACGTAATATTTCCTAAAAACATCCCGCGCTACTAATTGCATTTAAAATATATTGCCCATAGCTACAACACATGTAGTAATTTTTTTCTTCTGTGTATTACGTTTACGCTATACATCCAGTTTAATTACAGCGAAAAACTACTTAGAAGTGTAGCATTTGAGATCTACATTGTTTTGATCTCATTAAAGTGCGACTACGATCAAATCGTCGCGTCCTTTCCTTTGCGGCGAATTAGTAGCTGCAGCAATCTCGAAGTGTAATTTCACCGAACCATTTTACCGTATGTTGAAGGAAAGTGCTTGTTTATAACGCTTCAAATCATAAGAGTTCTTGGCCGCCATTGAACCACCATGGTTACCAATCGACAGGATGTGACGCACATTTTCTCAAACATTCATGTTCTTTAGTTCATTTTAGCAGTCACTGCATGCAACTACTTAGTATAAAAACTCTTGGTGTTTAATACTGTACCGAACTCAATTGAGTCGTTAGTATTATTATTAAAGTATCACAGAGATTTAATGCTTCACGACAGGGTTGCGACGTTATAGGAGGATTTCACATGGCGTATTTGTTTACATTTGGCTTCATTAGCATAAATCCAATTTCAAGCTTCAGACAAACGAAGTCGATAGATCGAACGAGTATGTAACAGTTAGTAGTCACCGAAAATTTGAGCGATATATCCTGAATACCTTTTGTGGAATGGGCGTTTAGAATCTTCAAAATTTACAGAGAATGTACGGCTGGAGGTAAGAGTTGCTAATGAAGCGAAATCTAAACAATGACGTCATGTGAAATCTTCCTATTGGGAACAATGACTGTTAACTGATTTAAATGTTCGACAAAAGCCTGACGAAAGTCTAAGTTTAACCTTGCGATGGAATAGCTTTCTTTCCAGACGAAAACAGTATCTGAAGTTGTTCATCTAATAGACGGAACGGAGTGAAGCGCGAGCTCTTGACGAACCATTTTATGTTCTTCAGTCATTGGTTGGAACCAGTATGACATCTAATGATGTCTTCAGCTGCCTTTACGAGAACTTGGCGCGATAGTTTAACGAGGCATACAAGATATCTCAAAATGTGAAGGATATCCTGAAGCATGACCATATATATGTAATTTGGCCATTTCAGCTTCAAAATGTTCTTAAATTGTTCTTATTTCTATAATTAATAAGATTGCTATAGTTTGAAAACCTCATATGAACACAACCTCGCTCCTATATAGGGTTTGTAAGCCCTAGAGCTCTTGAAACATTGTTATGGCTCCGTGTCTTTGTACTCGGTTTCTTTTCAGCTCCAGCTTGTTCTTAAATTTTGGGCGATCTGAGCCTCGTTGTTCTTATAAAGTTGTTCTTATAAAAAAGCCGCTGTATTCCGTACACTCAGTAAATTCCTCGTACATTTTTGTTTTATAAAACATCAAATAATCATTGCAAAATGTTTAAATGAAATAGCGGATTTCTCCTTCAGTTGTGACATCGCTATAACACAAAACAAAGCAATACTGGCTTACTACTCGTTTATCTGATTACATTCAAAAGCAGACATTGCAACTCCTGATAGTAAATTAGGGAATTCGAATGTCAAAGACGTGCATGTTGATTTACTGATCTTTCCATATACTGTCGGAATAATGTTGGATTTTTTTAATTTTGTTCGTAGCTGAATGAAATGCATTTAATTTGGGAGACTCCACAAAACGTTGGGAGGTTTTGCTGCATCTCTGGCGACATTCTACTATATGTTTTGATTTTTATAATGCAAGTTATTTGGCCATCTCAACCAATTTACACATTTCTTTTCGTCCGACCGGCCCAAACTTTTGCAGACAAAAAACTTGAGCAAATAGACGAGAAACGTTCTGATTGTACATACTTATATTGCTATCTTTGAATTTATTTCGAACTATGTAATTTTTCTTTTTCATCGGGTGCAAGGGACTTCTGTTAACCCTTCAGGTGTTGTTACCCTTGCACCGCCACTTATGTTGTTTGTTAGAGCTTTAAAATGAATACACTTGATCTCTGCCAAACCACAAAAATATAAACAATTACTATAATAGTTATTATTATTATTATTATTATTATTATTATATGTTAACAGGTTCAATGTTTATAATATGACAGTTTTAGGGTAAACAATGCCTGTGCTTTAAACGTTCGGGCAAAAAGGTAGTCTTTGTTACTAACAACATGGCCGAGATGTATTGAAACAGAGTGATTTTTTGGAGTGACCAATTTAAATGCTTTGCAAGAGTTTTCTCAAAAACATTTACTATATTATTAATACCCTCTCATTTCGTTTCTTTGAACAACATTTAAACTTTTTCTTTTCTTTTACCGACAGACCGAGCCAGTGCCCCAGTGAACTGATCTTATAAAGCAGAAAGATAGGTGGCGATGACCTATTTGAAATTTAATTAGAGGTCAGAGAATTGTTTTTTGTCCAAGTTACGGGTTTAATTAATTACTAAGTTTTTACAATATATATATTTAACTGACTGTGATCACTTGTAATTGTTAGCGTTCTTATATATATGTGCTAACTTTTAGCTTATGTTTAGAAATTATTGTAAACACATCACCGAAGCTTTGCAAGATCATCATTATTATTATTATTATTCTCTTGATAATACAACAACAATAATAACATCTTGGATTTTGTATGTTTACTGTTTATCTTACAAACTATAGTATTATATATATATAATTTGCATTTTTTTATATTCGTGCACAGCTGTATATACATATTAAAGTGCGACACCACTCTACAATAATATTTTCGTTTAGATAATTACATCGTTTATAATATGTTTTTTTTCACGCACGAAACTCCAGGTGCAAAATTTAGAGACTGCAGTTAGCAGATAACACAACACTCTATATCACAGATAGTGCAATTAAGCCTTAAAAAAAACTGTCAACACATGGTCAATTCAAGTTTTTATTCCTTTTAATAATATAATATGTTAATCTAAAACATAATACATTAATTGAAGAATTGTTGCTTGTTGCACCGTGTTTGTTCCAAGCACACAACAATTATACCGCGGCGAGTACTTTTGCTAATGCACTTTTCTTTTCTTAAAACAGGAAATCAAGGAACAGGCTACTGACAATTGTATTTCAAGACAAAAGATTATCGTGTTTAATATCCTGGCTCCCATTGGGCAAGTCGTCTATTTACTCTATCACTTTCCTCTAGAAAGAAAAACGAAATCGGAACTTTTAATACTAGGCGGTTCAACACTTCCTCGTGTGGCGGCCTTGTTAATCAAAGCAAACATCCAGTCTCAGTAACAACAAATATTTTGTCTACTGAACGGCTAATACATATATTTGACTTCACAAAGTGGAACATTATCCGAACCGCGCCAAAACAGTTTACTTCATCTATAACAGTCGGAAAACAGTTTACCGCTCAGATGCCAACAGTTAAGTATTAGTGGGTTCTTTCTGTTGGTCAACCAGCATCTCCTATTCAGCTCTGGCAAGTGCGGTCATATTCACACCACACGCAAGGAAGAGATAAACACTGTCGTCAGTGTAGCAGCTAAGACACACACATAGTACAAAGGAACGGTGCCAGATACATTTTGTCACCTTTGTAGACTAGAAACGAACAAAGTACAGTTACTGAAGAAACTCGCGCCACTGTACCGATTGACAGGCGTAAAGAGCGACGGCTGAAAAAGGTTTGTTTCCGTAAGTGCGGTCATTTAAGAAATTTTCCACTACTGTACAGAAAGAATTTTATCAACAGCCACTATTGAAGGCGGGTTCTTTGCGCATTGTAGGTAAGAAGGTAACACGCTGTGGTCATTCAAGACATTTCCCGCCACTGTACGGAAGACACTCCCGATCACGAGCCACTGCGGAACACGTTTTCCCGCCATTTAGGTAAGAAGGTAACGCGCCGTGGTCATTCAAGACATTTCCCGCCACTGTACGGAAGACACTCCTGATCAAGAGCCACTGCGGAACACGTTTTCCCGCCATTTAGGTAAGAAGGTAATACGCCGTGGTCATTCAAGACATTTCCCGCCACTGTACGGATAGACACTCCTGATCAAGAGCCACTGTGGAACACGTTTTCCCGCTATTGTAGGTAAGAAGTTAACAACAAATTAAATTTCTGGCATTAAAAGACATTTGTAAACCAACGCAGATAAAACACTCAACACGCGCAGCACTGAAACTTTTCCCGCTAAGATGTTGTTTGGTAAACACCACTGCATGGGCGTGTGGGCACCCAGCGAGACATCCACAACTACACTGGTATTTGCAGCCATCTTCATGTTGCTGACAATACCTGGAAATTTACTGGTCATACTGGCAGTACTGAGGGATCCATATAAGGAAATGCGCACTCCATTCTGTGCCTTGGTGCTCAACCTTGCTATAACTGACTTTGTTGTTGGGGTTCTGGTAGAGCCCTTGTCAGTAGCTATCCATTACCGCGAGATGAATGGCCTTCCCATCTCAATGAGTTGGCTCTCGCAGTTAACATACTTCCTGCTGTGCACAGCATCTTTATTAAGTCTTACGGCCCTGACAGTAGATAGATATATAGCAATAACATCCCCACTCTGGTATCGAGCAAATGCCACGTTCTCTAGATCTATCGTGGTTTCTCTGCTGGTGTGGCTAGTAGCTATATCTTTCTCAGTCACCTTCTTCGAGGTGGGTTTTATTGCATATTCTTTTGTGTTTGCCAATATTTCAGTTTTCTTTTCGCTTACGATTTTAATCTTCGGCTACGTCAGAATTTTCCTGAAGCTCAAAACCGAATTAGAAAAACTTCAGGCATTCTGCGAAAGCGAAAACGAGCAGAATCGTTCACGCAAGCGAGCTATGGAAAGAGAGAGGAAACTTACTAATACATACCTGCTGATGATTGCCGCCTTCCTGCTCACATACGGGCCTTCGTGTGTCATGGTGTACCTCATGAACCTATGTACGGCGTGCAGCTGCGAGGCGGTCCACTGGCTCAGGGATATGCATTTCGTGTTTGTCACTGCCAATAGTTTTGTAAACCCACTGCTGTATGCTGTTCGTCTCCCTACATTTCGTAAGGCTTTCGTTCGGTTACTTGGCAGCTTTCCTTGTCTTCCCAAGACCCAGATTGAGCCCCAGCCAGTAAACCAAGCTCTGCGCAACAGGGCTCAAATTCTACCTCTAGAACGGCCCGTAACAATCCAGCCACTTGAAGAGGAAAACACCCAACATTAGCACAGAACCATAACGGTGACAATGATAATGACAATAGCAACACCAACAAAATCAATAACAACAACAGGCAAAGACAAAACTGAAGAATAAGAATAAACAAACTCCATCTATAACAATAACAATAATAATGACAATAATAATAATAATAATAACAACAACAACAACAACAACAACAATAATAATAATAATAACAACAACAACAACAATAACGATAAATTTATTTTGTTGTTTTTGTTGTTTTTAAAACACTAAATGGCAATGCAAACGTGACACTAACATAGTAATAGCAACAGCAACAGCAACAGCAATAGCAATAGCAACAGCAACAGCGACAGCGACAGCGATAGCAATAGAAATAGCAAAAGAAAAAGTACATGTATAGATATATACAGATAGGTTAAGAGAAATGTTATGCCACCAAGCTATTTTAAAACTAATCGGTTAAAAAGCTGTTTTTAAAACGTTCTGTAAAAACGTTCGGTATATGTTGGATCTAATCTTTCTCAATCGCTTCGATGATTCTCGATAATGGTAATGGTATTGGTAATGGTAATGGTAATGGTAATGGTAATGGTAAAGGTAATGGTAATGGTAATGGTAATGGTAATGGTAATGGTAATGGTAATGGTAATGGTAATGGTAATGGTAATGGTAATGGTAGTGGTAGTGGTAATGGTAATGGTAAAGGTAGTGGTAATGATAATGGTAATGTCATTACATTTATTGAGCGCATTTTCCATGTCAATATGTTCAGAGAGATCGAACTGAAAGCATTGAAGGTGCCACAGGCTGCCACTATATGGTCCTTGCCTGATCTAAACTGCACTTCAACTAGTAATACTAGACCTCAAAAAGTATAAGGGAAAATGTAGCATTGGATTCTATTTAGGAAACAACAGAGAACAATGCTGTATTCCTGTTCTAGTCTGACCAATTCGAAGTAGCTGTCTCTGCAAGTTCCTGAGAGTGACTACAGCTACTGGAGTGTGAGACGTGCATATGATAGTTATTCATTGTGCTTATGCTGCAACGATACTTGCAACATGTGATGCTTATCACGTGTGTGCACGTGCACGCATGCGTGCGAATATCAGCTGTGAGAATGTTTCTGTGCAAATCTGAATTGTCCGTTCAAATCTCATTGTCAGTAGTAAATTTATGTGGAAATAACAAAATCTGAAATCTACATATAATCGTAACCATACTGAATATATTTCCATAAAAATAAACTAAACAATTTGCAGCATTTAATTAATTTCCACACGCACATCTCACTGTAGTTATTGCTATTGTATTTCAGAACATTGTGGGGATAATTTAACATTTCTCAAACATTTGCTTAAATGTTTACGTTTGTTTACATTTTAACTGCTTCCGCAATAGCATTGCCCATAGTCCATTGCCTTGTCTACCTGTGTTGAGGGCAAGTGATACTAAACTGCGCTACTTATTGCCACTTCCTGCTATTTATGAAACACACCCGGGCACCACAGCGAATCGTCCATGGATTGCAATCAATACCACATTGACATTATATTATTACAGGGTTCACACTGAGAATGAGGAATGCAATTCCATTACTTTTCCATGATCCCATGTCATTTTCCATGACCCCATGTCATTTTCCATGACCCAGAAATGTCCAGAACCCGAAGAATCCACTGTAGGAAAACAGGCTACTCACACTTTAATTCAACTTTAAATGCCAATTGCACCTTCTGAACACTGAAAGACAGTGTAACATTCTTGAATTTAGAGCAAAACACTTAAATTTGTAATTCATCATATAGTTAATTTTAAGAGCATGCATTTTCATCAAGAAAAAAGTTAAATTCCACGACTTTTCCATGACCTTGACCAATTTCCCCAAATTCCATGACTTTTCCAGGCCTGGAAAATGCATTTTCAAATTCCATGACTTTTCATGACAGTGTGAACCCTGTGAGACTAGTACGACAAAACTGTGTACAGTTATTGTGTAATGTCAATCTGACTGATGCTGCTGATCAATCTCATGAAAGCCATCACCATCACATGTTCGCTTGCCTTAACATTTCTACTTGCATCTGTGTGGAGTTCAGGTCAATTCCTGGTTCCTGTGCACACCACACGCTAGCACTGAAATCATCAGTTTGGACAGGTGTTAAATCACCAGCCATGTCACAACATCCGAAAGCATTAACAACTTTTTGAACCCTTGACTAGTTTGTTAAAGGGGCAGTTTCACAGTTGTACTGAATAAATATATAGAGGATATTACATGGCCGTGCAGAGATACGATTTTTATCTTCGAGTGTTGACAACATCTTCACGAGTGAGCAAAGCGAACAAGTGAGGATGTTTTCAACAAGAGAAGATAATATTCGTATTTCACTGGTGTTTAGATAATAAATAGAGGATACTAATGGCTGCGTGGAGATACAATTTTTAATTTCGAGTGTTCACAACATCCTCACGAGTGAGCGAAGCAAACAAGTGAGGATGTTTTCATCAAGAGAAGATAAAATTCGTATCTCCAAGCGGCCATGTAATATTCTGTTTATTATTCACTAAGCCATAAACGTCGGAAATCGTCGGAAAATCTTCGGAAATCTTTGGGAAATCTTTGGGAAATCTTTGGAAATCTTCGGTAATTTTCGGAATATGGTCGAAAAAGCTCGGAAAGTATTTTTTAACAAATTTTGAAATTTTTCAAAAAATTCCGAAAATCTTCAGAAAACTTCGGATATCTTCGGAAAATGTTCAGAACGATCGGAAGTTAGATGTTTATTGCCGCACTAGTGATACAAGGTGGCTGCAACTTTAAATACTAGAGAATGCTACACAGGGAAAATTGTTATTTTTCACATGTGATGAAATACGATATTTCATATCGTACGTGCATGTGAAAAATAACAATTTTATTTCACGCATAAATCCTGGTATTTTATGGCTTAGTGAATAATAAAAGTTTATTCTACATAGCTGGGAAATATGATTATAGGTTAGATGGTACACTAAATACATTAGCTGATATTGATACCATGTTCATACCATATATAGTTATTGGAAGGAACTAGTTACGAAACTCAGTGAGTTCTTTGTTATATATTTTTGTTCTCTGTATCCTTTGTTCGTTGGCCTTGACCATGCACAAAACACAAGAGGTTTTGAAATGCAGATGAGCAAGTAACAAATACAAACATTTGGGTTCACAAATAAGACAAAACAATGTGCATGGTCATGGTTCGTTCATCACAAAACGAAACAGTTTTTCACAACCTATCTAAAGATTGCAGAGTTTCATAACCAGTTAGTTCTATATAACAATAACTTTATTAATTATATAGCGCAAAATTCATGGGGATATGATCTAATGCGCTTTACATACATGTACATGTAGTTATAGCTAAAAACGAAGTAATATGTAAAACTCTGATCATTCTATCAACTATGTTCATACCTGGTCAATCAGTCCATTTGCAATAACAGGATCATCAATGTTTAATACATCCAACACTGTTGGATACGGACAACGGGGCTTCTGCAAGGATTAGAACCCTAAATCAATATACTTTTTGCATATTCTGTTTTATACAGACGTTCTTTGTGCTTGGACGTTTTCTCTCTGAATCAGTACCTCTCCGTTTCAATGGTCAATCACTTGTTAACAGTGCTATGCCACGAGCCACAGCCCAGGACTGTATGCTCCCAGGAAGCAGGGGCAATTTGGGCCAGTACCTTACAAGATACCCTTACTGTACCTTTGAAGCACTTGTGAGAGCTTTCCAGACGAGAGTTCCCAAAGACAAGCAGGTTGATGATGCAGTCATCCTTACAATGTGACATGAACCTTTAAAACGTTTGAGGTTGCTTTAAACGGGAACTCAAATTATCCTTTCTTGAATTATACTGAAAACCTGAATTTTCAGTAAACTTTTTGCTTTCGTTTGTTTTGCCTTTTTCAATGTCCTTGATATATTAATTTATGAATATAAATGTTTCTTGAATGTAATTTGCACCATACTATTTTCCTCTGACCAATTACATTAATTTCAATATACCTTGTTGTAGTTACTTAGTTCTCTTTATTGTAATTTAAATGTTATTTAATTTAAAATGGTGGAAACTAAAGTTGTTGTTTTTGTTGTTGCAGGATTTTGGTAGGCAAACTACATATTTTAACTTGCGCCGCACCACTTGAAGAACAACCTCTTAATCTTACAATAAATATGTTGATATGCACAAACTTACATTTGCTGAGGTGCAGTGCCGTTGGTCAGTAAACCGGCTGACAATCACCTTTGGGTGAAAGTTGGTACATGTTTGTTCCACAAGGTCATTCAGTATTTTGCAATCATGGCTGTCATGGCAACAGAAGGCATAACCCAATGGCCCTAAACACACTTCTACTGCCTCAGACCACTTTTCATCCACCAAACCCAAGTAATAACCTAAAATGAAAGAAACAAACATCATAAAATATTGTTGCTAAATTCTTCACATAAATTACTTGTTAGAAGTACGTGTCAAATAACGTAAAACATTTGCCACTCATAATCGGTTCCTTTGTTGTCAAGATCAAATTACGTATTTTAATGTTGTAAGACATTTAACTCATACATCAAACTTATACATGATAAATATCCACAATGGCTCAACGAATATAAAGATATCACAGACAAAAGAGTCCCGTGGGACATTATCAAATACAAAATCTGACAAGAAGCGGTGAAGAACGGAGAAAACAACGCCAAACAAAGAAAAAGTCCTGGAAGCTACTGGAAATCAAGTGGCTTAAGCCATTCAAAATTCAAGAAACATTCATAAAATAGGGAAGATATAATGCACGCTCTGATTGGCTAACAGATTGCAAAATGAGTGTTTACATGCATCAGAAGATAAAGACACTCTAGATATAACACGCGCTCTTGAAACATTTCCTATTTTACAAAAGCAATATAAAACGGCTGCTTGTGTCTATAAACTGTGATGGCTTTGTCTTCGCCTCGTGTTCCTCTTGTACTTCTCTCGTTCTCTACAACTTCCGGCGAGTTTATATCAGATTGTAGACACTCGCAGCCGTTTTATATTGCTTAATTAGCATTTTGTTTGGCATATTAGATTGCGAATATGTTTGTCTAATAAATCATATAATATAGTGGTTGCTAGACAAGTTATCTACAGAGAAATAGAAAAATAAAAACAGATTTTGATATCTTTATATCCTCGATTATACGTATATCTAACATTAAACATGATATTGAACAAAGGAGAGATACTTTAGACAAATATTACCAGAAATGGAACAACTTACTGTCATGGCTGCAAAACAGAAAACAAATGTACTGAACTGAGAAATATTGTCATTAGATAAATCACCTTGTGTATTGTTTGCTGTAAAATGTAACTCTTGTAACTGGAATGTTTGTATTTTTTCAAATCGCTTTCTTCATTTTCTCTTTGCATGACTCATATGAAAAACAAATAAAGTTGCTTTAAATACAAGAAAATATTCATACGTAGATCTCCTTTTTGTTGTTGCATTTCTTGCCTATGAACAGCATTGCCAATAATGCACATACCCACTGGTCCTTTAGGAGGGTAGTGAAACCTCCTCCGCCGAACAGCTTCTTCCACCTTCCTTACCAGCGGAGATGCCCATCTGCCAAACATTGCTATTCTGTTCTTCCTGCCTTGTTCGACCTCCTTGAGTCGCTGCCTTGCTCCTGTAATTTCCCTCTTAGTAAAATCAATATCATGTCTGCGAGAAATAGATGTGCATTGTAATAAAACATCATATTAAAAAAATTTGAAAAAAATAAAGAAATCATATCATTGTTGACTGGTATTCTGTGGAACGTAAAGCCTGGTTTTCACTAGCGACGCAAGCACAAGCGCAGTGACAAGCGCAACCACAACAGCCCTTGTTTCATCGTGAAAACGGGCTTGACGCAAGCACAACGACCGACGCAAGCACAAGCGCAAGGATC
>JANVCJ010079375.1:0-11460 GCA_026413505.1 Epizoanthus ramosus | reverse complement strand
CCCCCCCCCCCCCCCCCCCCCCCCCCGCCCCCCCCCCACCCCCCCCACCCCCCCCCCCCCCCCCCCCCCCCCGCCGCCCCCCCCCCGCTCCGGGCCTGGAAATGAACCTTTTATAGAAAATTAACGTTTCTGTTAGTCAACGCAACTAAAATTAAACCTGGTTTTCACTACAAGCGCAATCACAATCTTTATTTTACAGTGAAAACGGGATTGGCGCAAACGGAAGCACAGGACGGAGCCACAAGCAACAGTATTTTTCCCCTTGCACTTGTCTTTGTACTTGCGTTTTGCAATTAATGGATTAATTAGAAAAGAAAAGAAAGATCTTGAACGAGTATTTTGAGTGGCATATCATAAGTATCATAAGGACCGCTTTCACTAGCAAAATACAAGCACAAGGCAAAGGGAAGTCTTGATCTTTCCACTCGCGTCAAGCACGTTTTACCTGTCTATAAGATAAGGACTGTTGTGCTTGCGTCGCTGTTTAATATCATATAGGCTTAACGCCCGGGCTTAACACCACTACAAATTAACCCGAACAAAAATGACAAAATAGTTGATTAAAGATTATTAACGCGAATTTTCTAGCTAGTCAGGGAAACTTGATAATAAGCCAGAAAACAGCACTTTTTAAGACGAAGTAAACTGACTTACCAATAATCTGCTAGGCCGTTAGTTTGAAAGCTAATAGATTTAAGTTATACAGTTCTAAAAGGGAGGAATTCTACCGATAAAATTCCATTTTTTCTCGATTTAGGACGCGTTTCAGCCATTTGGTTTAAAACATGCATACGATCAAGGAAACTAGGTCCTATATTAGTACGCTGGATATTTTTTGCGGCCTCGATAAGTCGTATCACATGCAAATTTGCCCCACGTGTGACTTCATAAATACACAGTCAGAGAACGGCGTGTATCACAAACCCGAACGGCACCCGAATCTCCAGCGTAATATATAGAGTGAAGTTATGAAACTTTACCCTCCACTTTAATATACTGGAACAAACACTGGTAGAGTCCTGATCTTGTTAGATCCACACGCCAGACTCGCATTGCCTTGGGACGTTTTTGTCGGTCCCCGCCGTAACTCCCATAAGCGTTGTCTTATTGGCTAGGTTTAAAGCAGCTCTCTGAGCTCGCCTATGGAGTTATAACAATAAAGAGCGATGACTTTTAGGAGGTCTTTCCGCTGGTTATGCCATGCTGATGAGTCCTAACGAGGCCGAAACATTTGTCCATGGTTTGCCACTCCACGGCTGTACGCATGCGTAGTCAGGTTTTGGCGAAACTGGGGCGTTGTGTCCGATCCGGCAGTGCTTGCTTTCAGCTGGACTACACTCGTGAAATACGTAGCCTGTGAACTGACTCGGGGGAGACTGGCTACGATTTGATGAAGTGTTACCTATAGTTCCTATCAGTAAGGTAGACTATAAGCTAGCATGCATGGTGGGGAGAGTTCAAACAAAGATCATGGCTGCCATGTCTGCTGTCTGTCTGTCTGTCTGTCTGTCTGTCTGTCTGTCTGTCTGTCTGTCTATCTGTCTGTCTATCTAATAGACTGGTGGTAAGAGAAAGTTGGGCGGTGAAGTACCCTTTATACCCCTGTATTGAAATGCGCACTTGAATATTTTATACACAGAATCTGCGCAATATAAATTTAATAAAGTTAAAGTTAACTTAAAGTTGGAATGCATCTATAAATAAAGATTTTAACTCAGAAATTGATTTTCTTTTAATTGTTTTATACACTGAGCGACCTATCGTTATTGCCGATGGGCTATTTTTGCATTCATGTCGGTTATGCTTTACTCTTGGCGGTAATACACGCTATATCTCATTCCATAGAACTGAATACAGCCAATCAGAAACCTAGGAAACTAGTTTATATTCTGCGGTATCCAACGGGCAGTATTCCACTTCTTATCTCACTTTACGGCGGTGTGTCATTCCGATATCTTTCGATTCCGAATAGTTCCAAACTTCTCAAACATTCTGAACTCTTCCGGGCACCTGTCCACTTAATATATTGTTTAATATATCGTTCCTGAGAAAAGACTGTACATCATTTTTTATTGTTTAAGGCTCATGTGTATAAGGCGAAAATTACCGCACTAAGGAGACGCGTGGCATATGCCATGATATCAGTCCCACTCGAAACCATCGTATAACTAATATTTACACAGTGAAATCTGAGTAATGTACAGTCATCTCAGGATCGAGCGGACAGGCTCCTCTCTCGTGCCTCATCGTCACGTATTTTCACATGTAGTTGATATTGCACCGTATTTCGCAGGGATTTAATTCCACGATTTCATCAAAAAAGTTGGGAGTATCAGGCCAAGATGGCCGCCAGCATGAAAAGAGATGAATAGGTGTAAAGCGAAATATCTTCTCTATACAAAACCGTTGTTTTTATTTTAATTTGATAATTTCAGTCAAGTGCTCCCAAATGCAGCCAAGATAAATTCTATCTACCATGCAGGCCAAAAAGAAAAACGGTTTTTGCCTTCATGTGTCGACGTTGTATTATTTAAAAAAACTCTTATGTTTTAGATATGACTTTTACATTTTACACTCCTAAAAGTCAATGTCTTTGAAGGGGTTTTCCAGTTGAACTGCAGTCAGAAACACATTTTGAATAAATGTACACTGCACGCATGGGTTGCCCGTCATTACAGAGTGAGGTACTAAATTCGTGTTCTAAATACCGCGAGAACGTTTTTTTTTTCGCGGATCACGTGTTTTTTAAATCGCGAAAGTTAAGACGTAACACGGAAAAGAAGTGAACATAGGGTATTATTGGTCACGCAAAATAGGAAACACTTGCTTCTGTCAGCCATTCTGGATTTCCCTAGTCACAAACAACTGCTGTTACTCATGCTATGCTCACGAGCTGAGTGATATAATTGAACGCGAATTCTTCTACTAATGTCTGGATTTGATCACGTGTTCAAGATCTCGGATGGGGCATGGGTACCAATCGACAAAGGTTTTTTAGCATAATTTGCATTCTTAAACTGATTTGCAACGATCGTGGGTACTGACCTTTGTTTTGTAGACCGTACTGCTAGTTTGAACAACACACAGTTACAATTTCGTGCCTGTACCCGTGTATTGTGCAGTGTCAGCTCAGAACACGGCGTGACACATCAAAGTCGACAAAGTCCAAAAGGTTCATTCTCTTTTTCATGACCTCCCTGGTCGAAGCGGCTCACGATCGCTCGGGCGCCCTTGAAGCACCTCTGATAAAAAGCACTCAGGCAGGTGCGATTCCAAATCAGTTTTCACAGTTTATGGAAAACAGTCACTTGTCTTGGAATGTATAGTCGTTTTGTTCTATCAACTGAGGTAAGCTCCTGAGTTCATAGCGTGATAAATCTCTTTGAAAACGATTGCTTAATGTTTAAGTATTATATTACTGCGAACTTAGAGTAGTCGTCATGAAACAGACTTTGACAAGCTTGTCGCATCGTCTTAAAATAATAACAGAGGATATACCTTGTTTGTTACTTTGTTGGGGTGGGCCGAGACTATAGCATTGTAAAGTAGATTTGATGAACAAGCTCTGAAAGCTTTGCAATAATTTAATGTTTTACTAGTATAGCAGGTTAGCTTGCGCGTGATGTAAATGCAAAGTAGCACGAAAACGTTTTTTTCTTTAAAGCTATGATCAGATATACTCGATAGGATTTCGGAAACTGCATGTTAGCCTTAGGGAAGATATTCTTGAATTTTACACCCCCCCCCCTTCAACATAAACCAAATTTTCACAACCCCCTAACCCTTCTCTAGAATTCCCCCTAAAAAAACGAAACTGCACAACCCCCTAGCAACCTCTTCGAACTTACATAAAGTGTAAACCCCCACCATTTTTCCGACCCCACCCATGCCATAATAAATGAAAGGCCCCTTATAATGAGTAAGAAAAAAGATCTACAACGAGTCTGTCTTGTGACCGTGTTATAATTACATACTTAACAAAACGGTTCCATTTTTCGTGCTTCTGTCCGCTAATTGTTGTTCAAATGACGTCGAAACGCGGCAAGAGAACCAGAAGTGGCACACCAGCCGTATTCTATGTCTATGTCCATGCCTGAGCCTGTGTCTAAGTCTGTGTCTGCCTATGTCTATGTCTATGGCTACGTCTATATTCTATATGTCTGTGTCTATGTCTATGTCTAAGTCTGTGTCTTCCGACGCCTATGGCTATGGCTATGTCTGTGACTGTCTCTATGTTTATCTACCTATGTGCATTTACGATTACGATTGCGCCGACACTTTATGACCGAAAATCGAATACAACAGAGGTTCCAATGTCTGTGCTATTCTTTCTTGTCTCAACCCGTAAACTACAGGAGGCGGGTGTACGCCAGACTGCCCGGGTATTCTTCAGTTCGCCGTTCGGCGGTCTTGAGGAGGAGCGAGAGGAGTTAACCAAAAAGTACTGGCCTCAGCTATCCTCCATGTGCAGCAAGGCCGGCTACGAGTTCGTCCCCGTTGATCTCCGGTGGGGGATCACGTCTGAAATGTCCTCGAGTGCCTCAACAATTGAAGTCTGTCTACGTGAAATGGATCGCTCCGATATGATTGTCGGATTTTTTGGACAGGTAAATTGTCAGTGACACATTGGACAAAAAGTTGATACAGTAGACTAAGTTAGGCAAAATAACACCAACAACAGCAGATAGCTCCTTTGTGTATAGTAAGAACAGCTTTTCTCGGTGAAACAATACAATACAAAGCAATGCAATGCAATGCAAAGTAATAGAACACAGTACAGTGGAGTACATGGCCAGACGGGACATGTCAATACAATACAATACAATACAATGCAATGCAATGCAATGCAATGCAGTCTAGTGTAGTGTAGTATAGTACAGTACATTATAGTACAATACAGTACAATGCAGTACCATGCAATACAATGCAATACACTGATACTTTATTTATCCATTTTTTATGCTGAAACGACTGTGCAATCAAGCCTTCTTGGGGGGAGGGGGGGGACTAGCGAAGAAAACAATAGGAGAGGGAAAGGGAGAAAGAAAAGAAGGTCTGACACAAATCGCGTCAAACCGCATATTTGACTTCCAGATTCTGGAGGTTATTTCTGATTGGTTAATTAACAATAGGCTGATAAGCACCCGCTGACTCAGTCTAGACTATAAGAAGTTTTCGCCAAGAAATTCACAAGCAATCCAGTCGCTAAATTTCCGCTAAACATTGATTGGCTAAACTACGACAGGCCACGCGTAACAAGTGATATCAAAGGTCAGTCGGTGGAAAGCTGTCTGACGCTATTTGTGCCAGGCCTTCTTCCCCTCTCTTATTTTTTCATCCCCCATCCCCCAAGAAGGCCTGATCACATGTTAGTTACAATATATACTAGTGAGATGTGTTAGGGTAAGAAAATGTTTTTGTTAAGATGATTATGTATTACCACTGGTAGGCGTAGCTCCTTAGTGAACTTTTTGTGGTTCGTCATCTTCGGACTTGACGGTGGTAGTTGGTCGAGTAAACTCTGGTAGACTAGTTTTTAACCTTGCGTTCAAAGATTCCTGTTTTCTCAACTTTCTGCAGCGATACGGTTGGCATGGGGATAACGAGCTGTTACAAAAGAGTTTTGACGTAGCTGCAGCCAAGTACCCGTGGATTAACAAATACCGGGACAGGGCGGTGACCGAGTTGGAATACCTACACGGGCACCTCAACAACCCGGGTGCTCGAGCGGCCTGCTTTTTCTTCAGAGACAAGGTGAGGTGTTGCAATACCGTAAAGCTATCCTGTCCAGTAATCGTCCCCTCAGATAACTCCCTTTCTAAAAAGCCCTTCTCTTTGGAGCCCTAACTCGCTATCTTTATAATGACCCCCTCCCGGCCCTAATAGGTTGGAAAATAAACAGTTCACGTGTATAAATTAGAGACGATTTCGCTTGACTGCCAAAAGCATTGCATTTTCATTTCCCTTTCTATGCAAAGGGAGGGAGGGAGGGAGGGAGGGACGGAGGGAGTCCCGCTGACAAGGAAATAAGGCGCTGTGTCCACTGTACTATGCTATGTAGCACTTTACTCGCTGGATAGGTCTTAATCTTAAGGCGCTGTTACACGAGGCAATTCTTTTCTGCAACTTGCAATGCAATGTTGACGATAGCAGAGCATTGTAAGTTGCTGGTGAGATGTCAGATGCTCGCAACTCTTTTCGCAAGACTAATTGATTGATTGATTGACTGATTGATTGATTGATTGACTGATTGACTGACTGACTGACTGACTAATTGATTGATTGACTGACTGATTGACTGACTGACTGACTGATTGATTGATTGATTGATTGATTGATTGATTGATTGACTGACTGATTGACTGACTGACTGACTGACTGACTAATTGATTGATTGACTGACTGATTGACTGACTGATTGATTGATTGATTGATTGATTGATTGATTGATTGATTGATTGATTGATTGATTGATTGATTGATTGATTGATTGCATACGGAAAGAACAGTTCCACGGAAAGAATAATTTGGGCGACTCTAAAGACAGCGAGGGCTATAAACATCCAGCACTACATTCCGAATGGCAAAGATATTTATTTGTTGTCGTTCAGCCTCTATAGTGAATCCTGAGACAGAAATGTGTTTAATTGTATCCGCTGTCCGAGAAATTTTGAATTTTCTGAACTCTTTTTACTTCCATTAAATCTCTCTCTCTTCCATTAAATTTGTCTTGTCTTGTCTTTTAAATTTGTCTTGTCTTGTCCATTGTTTGACCCCACACCCTATTAAACAATGACTTTTGAATGTGGAAAAGAAAGGTCAACAACAAACTTTTATCTCATACTACTAGAACGATCAAAATCCTAAAATATAGAGGAAAACAAGTTTGAGAGGTCTTTTAGAACGTCATTCTATACTGAACTTATGAGACCACTTGTTCAGCCTTGTATTAGTAAGTTACTACAATAGCAATCGTTTACACGCCTTGAAGCCTTGAAGTGTTTTCTGTTTCGAAATACGCCTTTTGTTACAGTCCAAGATTTAAAACTCCCCAGGAATGAAATTAAGCGTTGAGCGCTGAAAGCATGGAGATATACGAGCAAATGGCGTGTTAAGCGTTTGTCATCTGCCTTGTCTCTATTTGAAGTGTCCCCAGGCATTTGTACTGGCGGTGTGTCCGCATCGGATGCGCTATGCAGGCGTCATTCCAGCCAGCCATCTCAACTAGTTATTAATATAACCGTCTCAGATCCTGCTAGATGGAGGCTTGACACAAAATACCGGTCTCTCCTTCTTTATGCATACACAATGAGTTCAGTGTAAAATAAATAAAATGTGTGAATGTGTATAAATCTTAAACTCTTCGGAAACCACTTATTTTTCTTTTAAATTTAACTACCAGCTTATAACAAAACATGTTCCACTTTCAAACTATTGTATGTTTACGTGATTAATTTTTCCGTATCTTATATAATTTTATTATATTCGTGTGAGTACAGTTAGTGCAGTCTGTAAGAACTCGTACTGCTAACCAGGAGGTCCCAGGAACGATTCCCGGCCTTGGCCGAAACTTCGTATTTGTACGACCTTCCTTTGCCACACCGTCCGTGGACAGGGACGTTAAGCCGTTGGTCCTCCAGCGGATGAAGAGCCACTCTGTGGATATGCCGTCTGGGTAATGTCATTATTATTATTATTATTATTATTATTATTATTATCAGAATCGAGAAAGTATGAAAATGTATAATAATAGCCATTAATCCAGGCCTATGATCAGATGGTGCTTGTTCACATGAAACCTGCATGTACATGTTAAAGATGTATCTGCATGGTGTACAGAATCCTACAGGGAAAGCCTACTTACTATAATTCTGACTACCTGGGCCATGTACACAGTCCTGCCAACCCCTGAGAGTAAGAAATGTGGAGATTGCTATTTTAGGCTTGAAAAAATCAGGAGATTTTGCAAAAAACCTGGAGATTTCAAAAATTCTCTGATATTGTCATTAAACCTCTAATCATGGTCACAAATTGTTGGGATGGTACTCCTGAGGCCTGTGATATAGCAGTGAATTCCAGCCGAACAACACAATGGAAGTAAGATAAAAAAGCGATTCATGAACAGTTATCGCACTTTTTTTGATAAGAAAACAAGCTTTTAGAACTTCAAGCTGGCATTGGCACTAAAACCAAAGAAATATGCAAGAATATCCCATTTTTACTTTGGACTGAAGTCTTACTTTTTTGTGAATTAAAAACCGGGAGATTTTGTGTCTTCGCCAGGAGACTGGGAGAAAAGGGAAAAACCAGGATACTCCCGGAGAAACCGGGACAGTTGGTAGGTCCGAGTACATGTAGATCTTGGTAAATACTTGAGTATGACAAATGGAACCATAGTTCAGGAACCAGAATTTAACCATTTGAAAGTGCCATAATTTCTAATGGTTGTCTTGAGGTTTAATTTGTGAGTGGATTTATAATTTTTCTTGTCTACAATGAACAATAATATTATGCAATTACCCTTCATGTAGTGCAAACTGAGGGGCTTCTAATTAGCAGTAATGAGCAACTTACCCAACCTGCGTCTTGCCAATACCTGGTGCTCCACAGAATTCAGTGATTTTGCCCATGGGTACTCCACCACCTAACATGTTGTCAAGCCGCTCACTGAATGTCACAATTCCACTCAAGGATTGTTCTTGCTGTAGCAGATCATATGCACTGATAGTTTGAAGGCTTGAACTATTCTGATCCACACAAGCCTGTCCTTTAGGATTCAACTTTTTGTTCCTCACAGTACGCAAAATCTGCAGGGCATCTTCTTTACTGGTTTCTATGTCTACATGTAACACATCAACAAGAAGTAATGTACTGTTTATATATAGTGGCTAGCTAGCATGCAAATTTGTTTGTCAGCTGACATCAGAATTGGTACAGTGATATATTGCATGTACACAAAAATCGACTTCCTATCCCAAATGCAATAAAATTCACGATATCAAAGGTCAATACAAAATATACAGTCATGTACTGGTCTGTACATGGTAATTTTCCACTCTCAAACATGGCTAATTTGCATAAGCATCTAGACTCTGTTACTGCTCTAAGCATCTGTTTCTACTGTAAGAAGCGAGTTTAAAATATGCAATTAGCACTTGTAGTTCAGCTTCTTCTATATGCTTCTCATTTCGTCAGTTGCTTTCAGTGGACATTGATCCCTGGATTAACAACGTCTCAACACATGTACTGTACTGATGTTGCACGGCAATCACAGACTCTACAACAAGTTCATTGTACATTGTACATGCATGTAACACACACAGTCTGCACTCTGTAAGGGCCGGTAATGAATCTGTGGTCCTCTCATTTCACCAAATTGCTCACAGCAGGTCACTATGGCCATTCAGAGTGTAACATTGTTGTACAGCACATGTAAATGTGAGAGAGCATCTGCCATATTGGCTTGGTGGTCAGTTCTAGCAATGTTTTGTTCATTTGTTCAGCTTCATTGCAAAGTTAATTAGATTGATGTCAGCAGTGAAGGAAGTTTAGAAATGGCCTCAAGGGTAATGCTGGAAGATGTGATAGAGCGACTGACAGTACAGCTGAAGACGGCCGATGTGGCTATTATGAGCGACTTGCACAGACTAAACAGGCCTTGGATAGGAAGAGAGCGCTGGATAGAAGGCTTAGAAAGAACAAACTAAGACACAGAAAAGGAGGCAGAAAAAAATGCCCTTGACAGTGTTTAATTTCTTAAGACTGGTAAAATGGGGTACAGTAAGTGGGAAAGTAGGTACACCAGGTTTTATGACCATAACAAGTACCTAGGGACGTCTGGGGGCATGCTACCCTTGCCGACAGTGTTTTTCTTAAGGCTGGCAAAATGGGGTACAGTAAGTGGGGAAGTAAGTACACTAGGTTTTATGGCCATTGAGCGCCGAAGGTACAAGTACCTAGGGGCATCTGGGAGCATGCTACCCCAGAAAAATTTTAAAATATAGACTCTTGGAAATGCAATTTCCTGCATTTTAGTGACCTTAATTTCTTGAGAATTGCTGGCCTGAAATTCTGTTATGAACTGTTTCTTATGGCCAGTCTTCAAGGTACAACTTTGCATGCAAGTTACCAGTATCCAGAAATTTCTGAACTGAATAATCGCACAGCAGTTTTAACTTAGGCCTGTTTACTTGAAGGTGACCCTCCTGGGAGGGTCATCATTTTAGCTGGATCAGGCTACCACCAAAAGCCTGCCAAACTCTGTAACATTATTATTAAGCAATGTTTTCTCACAATTGCATTCAGAATTCTAGTTATGTGTTTTTTCTTACATGTATTTTACAGCTGTCCCCCACTGGCTTGTGCTGGGATATTGTAAAGAATCCACCCCCCAAAGACCTTTTCATACATCGGAGGGCGGATTCTTTACATGGTCCCGTATGACCATGTAAACAAAGCCCCTACTATATTTTACTTATTTAAAATTGTACATATAAAGAAAATAAATAAATAAATATTGAAGTTACTATGATCATAATCTTTGCAAGATTCGGAGCTGTTTTCTATACGAAGTTCACAATTAAACAGCATACTGAGTTGTGTCAAATGTCTAGCCAACTGCTCTTCCTCCCCAGCGTTCTCTCCACATGAACTCATTGAGGTAGTTACAAGTAAGCTCTCTTGATTATATAAATCAAATATCGGTCAGTGTTTATGATCTTTTATAGCTAGTTTTTTGTTTTGATGTTGCAATCGGATCGAATTTGTTCAATTCATATTCATATTTACATTGATACGATAATTCTATGTTCATATCTGTGTTCCATCATGGTACAATTTCCTTGATAAAATATTAAATTATTCCGGCATTTGATCCGCACACAATTAAAATAAATAGCTTATTCTTCAAGTCAGTGATTAATTTAATCTCATGTTCCCATTAGTACAACATGCTTGTTTAATCAGTTAAGAAATAGAATATAGGGGCACTTTGTTAATGTGCCAAAAGACCCTTGTCAAGAATCTGCCCCCCCCCCCAATGTATGAAAAGGTCATAGGGGAGGGGAGGGAGCAGATTCTTTCCAATATCCTTGTACTGGTGTTTATGCTCTGTTTACTCTTTTTTTCATAGCTGTCCCTTTTCTTATTTCATCAGTGCCGACCAGGCTTAAGGACCAGGTCAAAACACATGCCTTTGAGAACACAGGACCCATTTGGGGGTAGGGGTAGGGCCTGTCGCCCTCTGTCTTCTCTAAATATGTCCAAATATATACTGTTTGTTTTGTCTATCGCAATCATTTCACTTTCTTTGTCGTTATATAGGTGCCTCCTAAAAGGCAATAAATGGGGAGTGGGGGTAGTACCATTAACTATGCCTTTGTGAATAGAGACGATTTCGCTTCACTGTCCAAAGCTCATTGTCATTGCGTTGTCATTGCGTTGTCAAAGCAGCTTTTGACC